>PVIU01010734.1:0-68499 GCA_004026605.1 Ondatra zibethicus | reverse complement strand
GGTGCCATTTACAACATATAGTAGGGTTATTACCTTTATTAATTTTAAATATTCCTTACTTTTCTTAATTTTAGTTAATAGTAATATTAGAGACATCAGGCAAACAAAAGTCATTTAATATTCTCAAAAACTGTTAAAAGATTAGGGGGATTTCAAGATCCCAAAAAAGTCTGACACACAGGTAAGTAAAAATAAACATTCAGCTGGGTGGTGGTGGCGAATGCCTTTAATCCAGGCACTCGGGAGGCAGGAGGATCTCTGTGAGTTCGAGGCCAGCCTGGTCTACAAGAGCTTGTTCCAGAACAGGCCCCAAAGCTTCAGAGAAACCCTGTCTCAAAAAACCAAAAAACAAACAAACAAACAAAAGCAAACAAAATCAAAGTAAACATTCAAAACTAATTTTTGGTTTTAACATTCAAACAATTTTTTTTAAATATTTATTTATTTATTTATTTATTATGTATACAATATTCTGTCTGCGTGTATGCCTGTAGGCCAGAAGAGGGCACCAGACCTCATTACAGATGGTTGTGAGCCATCATGTGGTTGCTGGGAATTGAACTCAGGACCTTTGGAAGAGCAGGCAATGCTCTTAACCGCTGAGCCATCCCTCCAGACCCTCAAACAAATTATTAAAGTTCTAGGTTATATTCATTCAATAAACGTATTTAATGTAGATCATGTATGTAGCAAGTATAAGCCATTATAGAACAGAATTTTCACTTACTTAGAATTTTTACCATTGTTAATTATGTTGGCCCTAAAACATGATGGAAAAAGATACATTCACAAAGTAAAAACATGGTGTAACTCACCAGTTTTCAGCTACAGAGATGGGAGTTTCTCTAAGCCTTAGTCTAAAGAATGTGACGACTCTGCCACCTTGTGTTCAATAAAGAAACTGCATGACCACTTTCATTACTGTGTCTTCAATTGTTTATCTAGTTCCAACAATTGCTGAACAAAATCTACATACAACTCAATGAAAATTTTAATTCTATCCCTCAGCTATGCTAATGTCTGTTATGTACTCTGAAGTTCTGTTACCACACATTAATATGACAGTCCCAACGACCTGGTTCTTTGTGTATGTGGTGGGGGGTAAGTAGCTGTTAGTGTGGGTATGTGCACATCTGTGGAAGCCAGAGGCTGACTTCAGCTGTCTCCTCCTAATGCTTTGAGACAGTGTCCTCACTGAATCTAAAACTCACCACACTCTGGTCTCCACAGACACAAATGGCTGTGCATGTGCACCAGCAAGTGCATACAGACATACAAATATGCACACGTGCATACAACACACACACACACACACAGTTTCCTTTAGATTCTCAGAGACAACAAAGCTCTGGGATGGGCAATTATTCCACATACTGGGTGTCACTGAACATTTTAATTGTATTGCCTTGGTGGCAAATTATTTGGCAAACTCATGCTTCCTTTCAAAGGGAATGCAATAGGGATGCTAAAGAAAGATTTCTATTCCAGCCCTATCTTCTGCATCAAAATGTAAAAGGTTATAAGGAAGAATACTGTCCAAACTGAGAACGACGTTATCTATAGTTCAGTGAGGCGATTTGTTGCCAAGGTTTGAAACAAATCCTGACTCGGGCTGTGTGCATTATCAGTGGAAAACCAGCAAGTTTCTGAAGTGTTAAATAACCACCACCTACCTCTTATGCATATCCAACAGTCGTCTTTCTTGTTGTGTGTCTTAAGCTCTTCTTCAGTTACGTCAATTAGCCTGCCTTTCAGTCCAGTTAAGTCCTTTCCACTTTTGGTCAGTCGGATCCAGTCCATAAGACTTCTGCCTTGTTTTAAAGGTACCTGGGTGTGGAAAACAGAAATTACATTCAGTTTCAAGCTGGCAGCTTCCCTTTCCGTCTCCTTTGACTGCTTTCGGGCTTTGTCAGCCCTTTTATTCGCCTTTAAAAAGAACTCCTGAGAGGCTGAGATGGAAACATGGCAAGGTTGAGGCTATCCTGGACTACACAACAAGATCCCATCTCAAAAAAATAAATATGTATTATTAAAATATAAATGAATGAAAAGATAAAACTGAAGCCCAACAATTCTACAAATCCTCTCATTGCTTGTGTGTGAGGAATGTCAAATTTGTTCTACTTTATTTGTTGTTTTCAACAGGGGAGGTCCTGCCTTATAGCTGCTCAGGCTGATTACAAACTGGTAGCCAACAAGCCTCTTGTGCACTGGGATTACAAAGGGAAGATGCCACATCTGGCTCTTTCTTTCTTTTTTATTTTTTTTTAATTTAATCTCACTTTTATTTTCTTTGACTTTTTTTACTTTTGGGTAATTTAAATTTATTATTATTATTATAGGGAGAGAGAGGCCCTTCTGTCTAGTTCAAGATGTTCAGGAAATTCAGATGCCTAGAATTTTAAGCAAAATATTATTTAGGATGCCTGGCTATGAGATAGAACTTAGAAATTCTCTCAAAAATTTCCCTCATAATGCTACTGAATCTAAAGTCAGAAAGCTGGGATGTTCAGGTCCTACCTCTGTTACTAATTATGTTACTGTTGCCAATTTGAACCAAAATTTGTGACCTTAACAATCAAGAAACTTGATAGGAGATACATCAATGATTGGCTAAAGTGGACCTTTTCTGAGTTACTAATATACACAAAACATCAGAAATAAGTGTGCAACAATGTCTTCTGCAAACACACTGGTAAAGTTTATCAGCACTGAGAAAGACTAGCACAGTGAGGAGGGGGCAGGGGTAGAAGTTATAAATGAATACATCATTGACATGAACACAGGGCAGCAATATCAAGGACCTAAGTGTCTCGGATACAGGGAATTGGCAAAGTCATCTTCGGGTCTTGAGTGTGAATGTAAACAGTGTATGTAGAAACTAGCCACCTCTGCTTTCTCCCGTGGGATGAGCTCCCTATAGAGACCTCCGACCATGATTAGCTAATACTGCCTCAAAGATTTCCTGAAACCAAGATCAACACCAAACACCCTAGGGATATTTTTTTTAAAAAAAAATCATACATTTTCTTTTTTCCTTCACAATTCATGGAAAATTGTTTTAACTGTGGATATTTTTTTTTCTTACTAAGAACATTCACATTTCCACTTATATGAAGCATTTCATGGCTTTTCTTTGGCACAGGAGAATTCCAGTATTGCTACTCCAGCACTTGGGCCATTATTAAGTAAATTAATGGAGACTTGAAGACAAGGACTTTCATTTTTAACTATCTGGTAACAAAAATGATGGCTACTGAGTGACTTGGGGGCGGGCAGTATGTGAACCTTAGACACAGTACAAGAGGACTCATGCTGTTGACTGGGGTAACAGAAAACATAGGCATTGAATCATGAACCCTTTGCAGAAAATGTCTACCAACTCTTGCCTACAGGATTTAGTAACAGAATACTCTGAGTTCTGCTTTCGTTTACAAAATACACTTTCAGGGTTTTAAGGTAAAGGATTGATCCGAATGTGCTCCTCCCAAAAGCACATGTAATACTCTCCAAGTTGGGGCCCACTGGGAGATGTTTAGGTTATGAGGGCTTATGTTAATTATAAATGGGTTTGAAGCTACACATTTTTGTGTGTTGTTTATTGTTCCATGATGCCTTTCACCATATCCAACAAAGCAAAAGGCTGTGACAAGACAGGAGCTTCTTTACCCTCCCTTTATAATAAATAAATCTGTCCTTTCTCCATTCTCAGGTATTCTCTTAGAATGATACAAAGTGTATTCACAAAGGCACACCAGTATTTTAATTATGATAATCTAGTAGAATAATCTGTATTGAATAGGGCCACTCTTTACGTCTGCCCAGCTACCTCATCACAAAGTACCAGGAGAACGGTACCGCAGAAGCGTGCACACCCAAAGAAGCTTGTATAACTCAGCTTCCAGAGTCGTATCTATTTTAAGCATTCATTTACCCCCAAAGTATATAGGTCAGTATCTCTGGGGAACATTCTATCATCTCAGTCCACACTCTTATTCTGACCATTGATGAAGTTATTCCGGCGTCTCAATTCCAACTAAAGAATGAAGAGTGAGAAAAACAATTCCTATCCCAGTCAAGATCATTGGGCTCTCCATTCTGTAATCCCCAGGGCAGTTAATCTTTTGAAAAAGCAAAACAAATCATGAGCAGCTCTTCTATAGTGGTTCCTTACAGTTATGTCTGCAAATCCCTCAACTGTGAGTCACGCCCTTCACAGCTGGTCATGGTTTGCATTATGTGTTTCAGCCTCAGCTCTTTCCATCAAATGCTTTGGCCAAATGGCAACAGATTACCCCATTGGTATCAGGCACTTGCTCACAGTCTTTTCTCCAATCTGACTCCAATCCCTTCTTGGTGATAACACCCTGCTGAAGTATGAATTATAATTATCTGTTTACTTATCTGTACTGCCTATGAGACTAAGTTCCTTGAAATCAGAGACCACATCTTCACCACACCATCCCGTATCAGTTACTTTTGCTGTTGTGATTAAAATCAGCTTATGGGAGAAAGAGTTTATTTTGACTTATGGCTCAAGAAAGGGAGTCCATATGGCAAGGGAGGCATAGCAGCCGGAAGCCAGGGCAGGACGCTGATTGGCCATGTGTCACCTGCACACAGAAATGGATCAGAGAGAACAAACTGGAACTGTGGTAGGTTATACACCCTCAAAGCCTGCCCCAAGCGACATACTGTTTCCAACAAAGCCAAACTCCAAGGTTCCATAATGTTCCCCAAACAGCACTATCAGGAGGAGACCACATGTTCAAATACCTTAGCCTATGGAGGATATTGCTCAATCAAAGCATCACACAGTTTCTCAATCAATACTGCTAGTAGAAATAAGAACAGTTATTACATGATGAATCCACCTCCATGTAAGATTCTAATCGGTGAGATTTGAACAAAAGGCTCATGGTAAGCACTATTTGCTGGGGGCTTGCCAATGCTGTGCCACAAAATATATCTCACTCAATCCTATGACTAAAACAATAATAACAACAAAAATTGGTACTTACTGTCAATCCTATGTACACCTGAGCAAGAAGTGAATGAGCTCAATGGTGGATCTTGAAAAGGCATCTCCCTCCTATTCAAAGCCTCTGGTTTAAACAATTACAACAAACGACCCCTCCAGCTGTGTTCCAGTTTTTCAGACTTCATCTGATTGTTTCATCCGGTCCTGACTCAAGTTCTCACAGGTTCAGGACTATCTTATTTCATAACAAATCCAGTCTGCAGTTCCCATTAAATTACACAAAAAACTTACTTTGTCCTCTTCTGGGATGACAAAACTCACTTCTGCTACCACATCTATGTAACTTCGTGTCTTGGCTTAGAAGTTTTCTCCTTTAAATGACTGCTGAAAATTTAACAGTTTTAATGGAGAAAAGCAGTAACTGATTTTCTCATTCTGCAAAGGGTAGCTTTTGACTACGCATTTCGAGCATTTAGCTTAAGGAGAGCAGCAGGAGAAGATCCATGACTTCATGGCCGGTGAACAGATGCGCACACAGCAATGAAGGAAGTGTTATAATCACATCATGAGCCTACATGACTAATGCCAGACCTTCGCGAACCTACTTCTCTTTATCTGGAATGGAGATAGTAAAAGCCCCCACTCCATAGGGTAACTACGAAGATTCAATGCACATAGGAAAAGTACTCAAGACATACATGGCCATCGGTGACACATCAAACATCTAAATACTATGTATGATTAAAGGTGCGTTCACAGACTTCTGAAAAACAAATGTAAACCTCAACTCATTTTCTGATCTACTGTCAGAACTCCAGGTCTAAGCGGAGAAAAATGGGAACGTTCAGCGAAGGAACCAAAGTCATATAAAGAAAAACTCAAAACAGGAATCAAGTGCCCAAGAAGGCAGAAGTCTCAGAAGAAAACACCAAGATGTGGTTACAGTATAAGGAAGTACGAAAATAACAAGCAAACAGCATTGCCCTGACAGTGAACACAGGGCACATTTTTTATTAAATTGTGTAAATATATATCCGTATTCCACCTGCTGTTAACAGTAACCATATTCAACAACTATTCAAGAGCATGGTATCAAATTCAAAGTCAGCCAAGAGTGCCCCTAGAAGAGGCAGTGCTGGGACAGTTTGGCTATCACATGCACAGAGGAACAGGACTTGGAGAGGTGGTGGTAAATCCGATGGGAGGTTTGCAGACTCCAGTCTTCCCTAGGCACCTATCTTGCGGTGAAGTCTCTCTGGCAGCTACTGCTCAACCCTGGCCTTCTGACAGTAAAGAACAAAAGACTGGAGAAGGCAGCTTGAGGGAGGGAAGCAACCACGCCGGAACCAGGGTGCCCGGTGGATATACAGAAGCCAGCTTCAGCAGCAGGGACAGATTCAGGGCGTTCGAGTCAGTAGGCAAGGCGTCCCCGCTTACCTTGCTGCGCCCCTGGGAGGCGACGCGCTGCTGGGAGCCGGGGGCCGGGAAAGCCTGGGAAGGGACGTTCAGCATCCTGGGCCCCGCGACCAGACAAGCTCGCCTGGCGGGACCCCAAGCGGCCACCACCGCCTGCTCCGGCTCTGCGGCCGGGCAGAGGCCAAGCCCCCGACCCACTTCCGGGGTCGCCAGGGGTCAGGCGCGCCGTGATGTCACACGCTCACGGGAGGCGGGGTGGGGGCGGAGTCAGAGGGAAAGAGGAAGCGATGGGAGCGCGGAGGCGGGGGGCGGAAATGGACTATGCGGAAGAAGCGCATGCTCAGTTAGTCTCTGGTCCAAAATTTCAGCACCACAGGGAAATGACAGCTTCCTGCAGAAAGATTAGTGGGAGAAGCTGTTCCCAGGCCCTGGTGCTGATCGAGTCCAACAGTAATTTCCTGTAGATTCCTGATCACCCAGAACACCAGCGCCTGTCCCTTGACAAACAACACCATCAGATTGTTTAAATATAGAAGAAAATAACACTCTAAAAACTTTCAGATTACTGAATGTTTTTCTCCTGCGAAACACTAAGCTCTAGGAAAGAGGACCTCACATCTTCATGAGCTAAGAAGTCTAATGCAAGCAGCCTCTGCTGTGGGTTAAGGAGAAAACTTCACCTTTCCGCATTCTCTGGAAAACGAGTAAAGGACGTTTCCAGTCTCCTGCACCAACCACACATTCACACATTCTTCCTCCTCCCATAGCTTTTCACCTTCCCTGAAATCCGCGGGGAGCTCACCCCTAAATGGAATGATTTGGTTTGGGTGTCGTCCTTATACTTAATGGCTTGTGTGAGCTTCTGTGTTTTTTTTTTTTTATTTTTTACACACTAATACCCCTACCCTCCTTCCCTCCTCTGCACCTGCTCCCTCTGCCTTCCTGGCACCCTACCGCTATCTGCTCCTCAGAGAAGGTAAGGCTTTTAGTTTCTTAAAGGAATATTTATCTAACTGCATGGGCTTGGGTTTCTGTAGAAATAAATGCCCATATATAAACTACACTGCCTATATGATTAGTAATAGTTATCTAACAAAAGACAGGGCAACTTATACTATCCTAATTTGTTAACAAGGGAAGCATCTGATGTTGTGGGTCTGGGCTGGTGATGTCTTGGGCCTTCTTTTACATATATCTGGGAGAATATACAGATCTACAGAGTAGAATCCAACAGAAAGAGAACATTTTCCCAATGAACAGTTTTGAATAACACTATCCAATCTCTGCTGGGTACTATTTTTTTCCTGACTCTGGACACATTATTTATTTCTATTATGTAGTCTCCAGAGTTCCTGGCAGTCAAAGTTGTGATAATATGTTTTAATATTATAAGAGAAGGTCTGTGAATATGCTTAGTCATTTAAGCAAGAGGTACTTCTTAGCTGGCTAATTATCTCTCATCTCCACCTTACACATTTTTATTCTCAAATATTGCAGAAAATTTTTGAGATATTGCCAGGCAAGCATTGAGCTTGTAGCTTTCCTGCCTCGTCCAGGTTAATGAAGATGTTTACTTGCAGTTAAACTGTTGATTTGATGATTATGTATAAACTAAAAATACATCATGATTGTAGTTTATATGTCACCTCAACCATGAAACTTGCCCATTTTTTGCCTCGTTAAATTATGGGGTAAGTTTTCTTATGTGATGGCTATGTAAGAAAAACCACTGAGAATTTATTTTGCTCCCCATAAGAGAATATTTATGTGGGAATATTGTGAGCAGAGAACTAAAGCAAAGGGAAAATTGATAATGTTAAAGTTCATGTCTGCAAAATTTTAGCTTTACCTAAGACAGGAAAACATACTTTCATGTTCTGAACTTTTTTGTACTCCATACAAATAATTCCAATTTAAGCATTTCGTTTTAATTGTAGGAATCCCGCAATCCTTCAGTAAGTATTGAACACCAGATCAAGGATGAAAGGAGAGGGTTAGAGTGGGAGTCATACTACTTAATTACAGTCCTTAAAAATTAAGAGACATAGATTGCTTTCCTTTCTCAATTATAGATAATTAATTGAAGCATTTTCACCATCAGCTATCAAACATTTACTAATATATGTGACACTCATCTCAGGATGCAATTTTCTTCACTAACTACCAAGATTACATCATCTGTAACTACAACATCCCATTGAGATAAAAGCAAACAGCAGACATTACAAGAGCCAGTCTTCAAAAAACAAATACTATTGTTCTTTGAAAAATCGTAACTAAGGGTAAATTTGCAATTTAATAAAGAGACCAAAAGTATCCTTTGCGAGTCCCAGAGTCCCATGATGCCTAGTTTAAATCCCAACATTTAATTCTAGTGTTGAGACAAAGAAAAGCCAAAACACTTAGTGATTACAAAAGTTTTATTAACAATTTATATACAAATAAATAACTTTTAAAAGTTTATGATACATCTATACACAAAATTCAAATCCTACACAGCTCAACTGTCATCAGAAATAACTAATTAGATTAATTTTCACAGGCCAGCCCCTCAATTTCATTTTCACTATCAGAATCTTCATAAAACGAAATCGTAGCTTGAATTGGGAAATTTTTCAGGAGAGTCTCTGCTTCTTGATATAAGTAATCGTAGCACTTGGACTTGGGCCAGAACAGTCTGAAAGAAGCAGACGACACACCATCCTTATGTTTTATATTCAGGATCCTGATAGCCAAGGATTGATCAATTCCCATAAGCTCTTTATGCTTAACAATTTGTTTACACATTTTAGCGACAGCCTTGAGATGCAGAGTTTAAAACTGCTACCGCCACAGCATTCATAAAGTCTGCTTGCCAGAGTACAAATAAATGCTTGGTTCTTTTACATCTATATCAAGCTATAGGTTAGATTTAAAACTGGCTGCAACCTCTAAAGCGGAAGATCAATGCTTATCTTACTTCACGAGTTATGTGTATGTTTATTCTTACAAAATGTAGAAGGTTAGACTTCCATTTTCTAAATTTCTTTAGAAGGCTAAAACATCCTTCAGAGACGTGGGTGTGGGTGATAGACAGCTTTACTAGGAGGACAGAGTGCTTAGACCCTGAACAGGCAGCAATCACCCACTATCCAGCAGAAAACCTCTGGATATAGCTCTTTGTTATAGATATAGCCAATACACTTGATCAGAAATGTACAGGAAAAGTAGTTTTAAAGGCTTGTCTATGCCTCCACAACTATCTAGGTGGAAAGGCTTCTCCAACACCAATCTTTATTCCCAATTCCTCTTCTGTCCCATCCAACCAAATCTGAGAACAAATCTCAATGTACTGAGAGTTATATAGGTTCTACACAATTAATTTGCAAGTAAGCATCATTACCTCAGGATTTTAAAAATTTGACCACTATTAATCTGGCCTGGTGTTCTTCTTTTATTTTCATCCAAAGAAAAGAAATAGATAGTGCTAGGCTAACAACTCTTGTGAAGTCACTTTAGTGTAGGGAAAAGAACCTTGTCTACATATAATTAAGTGAGTCTAACCAAGGAAAGATTATATTGTGTTCAGTGTGCTCAATTTTAAAAGACAGGAAGTTAGGCAACAGAGTTTACATAAATTTTCTAGCATAACATATTTAATGTGGGATGTCCTTATGTGTGTATACATACATACATACATACATACATACACACACACACACACACACACACACACACACACACACACACACACATATATTATTGGTTAATGAATAAAGCTGTTTCAGCCAGTGGCTTAGCAGAGTAAAGCCAGGTGGAAAATACAAGCAGAGATATAGAGAAAAAAGATGGAGTCAGGGAAGATGCCAGCCAGCCGCCAAGAAAATAAGACATGTAGAAAATTGAGTAACACCACAATCACATGGAGATACATAGACTAATAGAAATGGGTTAATTTAAGATGTAAGAGCCAACTAGAAATATGCCTGAGCCATCAGCCAAACAGTGCTGTAATTAATATAGTTTCTGTGTGATTGTTTGGTCCTGGGTTGCCAGGAAATGAAAGTGCAGTCTCTGTTTACATAATGGTGCCTAATGTGGGGCTCGAACCCATGATCCTGCAAATAAGAGTACCATGCTCTACCCACTGAGCTAGCATGAGACTCTTAATCTCCGTGTCATGGGTTCATGTCCCACATTGGGCACAAAATGTTTACAATCCAGATGCTTAAACAAGTAGCATTTATGCATCCAATAAATGTGGTAGCAAGTTCTTGTGCCAAGATAATCCACCAATCAAAAGTGAATAAATCATGAACCCTACCCTCAAAGAACTGACCACTAATCAAGATGGAGATTAATGAAAATTAATAAAAAACTATAATTTATTTTTTCAGCAAAAAGTTGTTTACAATATACCAATATATGTTCTAATATGTAACAGGAATTGCTAACCCTCCCACCCAAAACAGTCAGTTGGTATCATCATACTCTGGTCAGAACTTCTCTGTGCTGTGGACAGTTCTCCCAGGGATGCTATCCTTTTCTGAGTTCTCCCTGTTCCAATTTTTCTATCAGCTTTGTAGCCTTCCCTTACTCCATATGCTAGGTGGAGTTTGCTCTTCCCCTATGCCTTCTCTGAGAATGATCAGCTCTTCCCTCTGCACTTCTTTAGGATGCAGTCACCCCCTTTCATGACCTCATCCAGCCTTTCATATGCATAGACTTCACCCCTGTGTTGGCAGGGAAGGTTTTCAGGCTGGCTCCTGACATATATGTGTCACTCTCCCTAATTGCTCTATTTAGATGCCCTGAAGCACATGCAATACAACAAATCCATTTCAAACTTGTCTCTCATTCCCCACATCTGCATCGTCATAGAACAGCACTCACCTGGTCAGTAGTCACAAATTTGGGAGGCATTCTGGCTGTTTAGCTGTTCTTCACCTACCTTCCCAGTGCATTATAAAGCCCAGCTTTGTCACCTAAGTACCTCCTACATCTCCACTATGCCCCGATTTCATTTCTAATGACTTAGAAAGGTTCTCCTTCATTTCTTACTTGTAACTACTTCCAATTTCACTTTGCGTGCTTTAAGTCATTATTCTAGTCCCTTAATGATTTTCCTGAAGCATCAGACTGATTACACCATTCTTCTGGCTAAAATTGATAACCATCAACACTGCCTACAGATTAAAGTCCATGGGCTCTGGACACAACCTGCATGGAGATGTATAGGCTCTGACCTTTCACTACCTTGCTGCCACCACTGCAGCTACACCCAAATCCCTGGTCTTGGAGCTCCAACAGGAGCCATGCTGTCCCAAGATCCTGTCTCTCGTTTTCTATGTTATTTCTTTTGGTCCAAATGTCCCCTTATCTGACTCTTGGAGACTCAATGTAGTAACCATAACTAATTTATAATCTACCCTTTGTGAGCTTTCTCCAACCCTTCAACAATTATGTATTTAGCATTTAGTACTCTGAACTCACTTCAAAAGTGACCAAAGTTAAGTTGGAGGGATGACTTAGTGGTTAAGAGCACTAAGTGTTCTTCTAGAGGACCTGGGTTGAGGTCCCAGCACCCACATAGCAACTTGAAACCATCTGTAACTCCAGTTCCAGGGGAACCTACTCCCTCTTCTGACCTCTGTGGGCACCAGGCATACACATGGTTCACATACATAGATGCAGGCAGAATAATCAGACACATAAAAATAAAAACTTTTAAAAATCTGACCACAGTAAACTCTATTCCAACACTTGTCATTTGCTTTCCCTGGGTCCCTCACTTACTTTTAGCATATGTAGGTAATCAACATATATCGACTACTGTACACCACATATAAACACATAGTCACAGGCCAGGCCTTTAACACAGGCACACAGGCCTTATTTTAACAGCCCAGAGAACACCACACAATTTTAAACATTTTGTCTCAAATAAAAGCTAAAAAACACAAAGAATTTTATAAAATGGCTGACTTTGTATGGAAAAGATAAAACAAACAAAAAACAGTAAAAACAAACAAAACCAGTAAACAGCTCGACCAGCCTTGGGTCACCTTTGACCCCCTTTAGCCTAGTCATTGGTAATCTGTCCAATGTTCCTTTCATTGCCAGTTTCTCTTAAGTATCAAGCTTGATCGGCTACAATCCTGTACAGTGTCCACCCCATTCTTCCTTCTGGTTCGTAAGAAAATAATACATACACTCTGTGTGCCGTGAAGCCAGTTTCACACTGGCTTAAACATAATAAAATAAAATAAAAATTCAAAACAACTTCTCCGGCACAGGATCTCTCCCTTCTCATAACCCAGAACCTCCTTCACGGCAGGTAAGCATCCTGCCACTGAACTACGTACCCAGCCGCATCCGTTCACTTTCCTAACCATTCGGTTTTCTGTCTTGTAGCCAGTTCTTTTAGCATTTACTCACCACGCACCAATTGACAGTCCTTTTATGTGAAAAATCGGACAATTTCCCATTCTGTGAGTAACAGAATCTTCAGAATGGGAACACAGAGTAACTGACGGCAAATTTTCCAAAAAAGAAAAACTGCAGAGCCGGTTACTCAGGCTGCATGATTATGCCCCCATGTCCTCCCTAGGGCTGGAGTTGAAGACCTTTAGTAAGGCCTGTGACTCACCTGACAGGGTGTCGGTATTGAGAAAGCTTCCCCGAGGCTTCCCTCACTCCCGGGCCACTGGGCAACTAGGGAGGAAAGGAATAAAGGCAGTCACCATGCATCTCTGTAGAAATTGGGAAGTTGTGTGCCACCCAGTCTCTGGTTCAGGTAGGGACCGTGTCCCTGGGTCTCTCCTCAAACCAGCTCTTCAGCTGCAACTGGCTACATCACTGCAGAGAATTTCCCAGCCTGCCTTCATACCTACAGTACCTGGGGCAGGCACACTGTTAACCTGGGGCCTTAGTGCCCAGGCCCGGGGTGTGGGTGGGGATGCTCTGCAGCCTGAACCGCTGCAGGCCACGCTGTCTGTCACTCACCGCGTCTGCAGCACGGGGCTCCTCCCGCTCCTCTTTCTCTCCAGGGGTTCGAAGCCAAGGTCTCCAGAAGCCCTCGGACCTGCAGGATGGCAAGCGCAAGCCGCGCGTAAAAGAACGTGAGCCCGGCCACAGGACACAACTAGGACCGAGCACGGACACTGGGCACGGGCAAGGGCAGCGGGCACAGGGCGAGGGCTGAGGTGGAGGGTGCGCGGGGATGAGCCGGGGCCAGATGGTCCTCTGGCTCCGCGGGTGGCAGGCACGGAGAGAGGGTGGAGAGGGTGGATCCCGGCTGATAGGTACCCGGGCTGCGCTGGCGGCGGGCAGAGACTGCGCGGGGGTGGGAGCGCTGGGCTGTGCGCGCGCTCGGCACTCTCCGCGGTGTCCATGGCAGCGCGATCGCTCCGGTGTCTCGGCCGTGCTTTATCTAGTCCTCGCGGCCCGCTGCTTTTGCAGACCTTCGCACCCCGGCGGCCCTCACTCCGCATAAACAAAACGGCAGCGCGTGAAGGCGCCGCGGGCCGTGCGCTGGTGTGAACGCGTGCACATCCCAAATGGCCCGGGAACCGGCTGCAGGAGCGAGTGTTAATAGCCCCCTGACACAGGGGCTGGGAGAAAAACAGCATGTGCCCGAGCAGCCAATTTCCATGTGAAGAGGATAGGAGGGGATAGAATTAAGCGATTCTACACGTTTTGTGTATTTCTGCAAAAATGCCGACGGCTGATAATTGCCCGACTCTTGGCTTGGTTCTCTGGCCTTCAGCAAATGCAGCTGGGTCTGCAGCAGCCTGTGTTCTAAAAACTGGGGTAAAAAGAAACAAGAATAGTCTTTAATTTTTTCCCCTCTGGAACAACAAAGACACACACACACAAACCAAAGTGTCTCTGTGTATGGAAATATAGATCAATAATAAATATATTTTTGAAAACTGTATTAATAAGTTTTGTCCAAAATCTGATTATTTGAAGAGGACAGAAACTGTTCGGCAGCAAGAGATAAATTGTGCAAACCTGATCGTTACAGCCAAGAAGGGCAGAGTCAGTTGTGTGGTCTCAGTGCCTTCGCACATCCTCATGACTTTCTCCCAAACTCTCCTTATATCTCTCCTCCAGGAAGCCTGAGTGTATTCTCTCTCCACCTCCGCCATCACTTGGTATTTTATCAGTAGATAGTTAGACAATCCTTTTGGAGTTTGGGAAAGATGTAGATGATAATGGATCTTGGAAGGTCATGATATGAGACAAATTCACTTATTCTTCCTGTACTAGTTCTTGGGAGTTACCAGTCTTTTATCTGTAAAGATTCATTAATGCTGGCTAAAAATGTTCTGTTTCGAAGCAAATGTGATCTGTAAATGTTATAATTTCTTTCCAAAACATTTTAAATAATGGAACTGAATTTCCTCAAATACTGCAGATTAAAAACCTTGATGTAAGCTATAGGACCACTCTTATTCACTTGGTTACTTCATAAGAAAAGAATCAGTTTAATTATTACCTAGGAGGTTGCAATGATGTAACTGCTAGGGGGAATGAGATATGGTTTCTCAGGTAATGAAATCTATCTATGAAGATAGATGCCTACTGCTTGACTCAATGGCTACAGTAACAAAGCTTAATAAATTCTTGTTGTGTGTCTGGCACACAATAAGCCCTTCCTTGGCAGGTAATAAAAACGATTTAAAAATATTATGGCCTATTGGCAAGACGGTTGGACAGGTTAGATGCTTGCTGCCAACCTGACAACCTGAGTTTGACCCCCAGAGCCTGCATGGTAGAAGGAAAAAACTGATTCCCACAAGTTGTCCTCTTACAACACACAGCAATGGCATGAGAATCCATTACGTCTATACCAACACACCACAAACATACACACACACTACATAAATAAATGTAATACAACATAATGGCCTTACAGATGTGACCTACTTGATGAAGGAACCAGTTGCATAAATATCTTTAATGCATCTGCAATGTGTTAAGTATGTGATATGTGTGTGTGTGTGTGTGTGTGTGTGTGTGTGTGTGTGTATTTTACATATGATGACTTAAGTGTTCTCTCCTTACTTAGGAAGCTTGTAATCTATGGTCATTACAGTGGCTGCAAACCAATGTTTTTTAAAAGAACATATTTAATTGCTAAAGGACATTTTACGTTTAGAAATCAAGGTCAGGAGGACTTAGTGCGTCTTTTAGGTACAATCAGGAAAGCCTTCTTAGAGTAAATGAAACCTAAGTGGGGATTTCTAGAAGGATCAGTTGAAGAGTGTTATTGTCTGTGTGTGTGGTAACTGGGTACGAGAAGAAGGGATGAGGTATTGCTGACACCGAGTTGCGGCTAAAAAGACGGCAGTTTTGGGCTGTTGAGAATCTAATATGAGGTGCTCAGACATTCTGACTTTGTTCTGTAAGTACTGGTGGAAAATGATAAGCAGGAGAGTGGAATGGTGGGTGGTGCTGGCTCAGGCAAAGACAAGAACACAACAGACCCAGAGCAGAAAAACTACTTCCATGTTTCAGTTTTTAAAATGAATCAGAGAGGAGGAAAAAAAAGATAACACATTTGACACTTGTTCTTCAATAAATTGGGATATACTGGTCGATATGCTAGTAAGAAATAATTCCAAAATTTCACAAGCTTAGTGTAGCAGGGATGAATTTCCCAGTCATCCTGTATGCACCCTGTTTTGTCTAAGGGAAGACTGGCTTTTAAGCTTCTTGGCTCTTGGAGGAAAGCTGATGTAGCTTGGTATCTATGGACTGTTCCCAGTTATTTTTAACAGGGAGACACAAGCAAAATTGTGTGCCTAAAGCGACACACATCATCCCCAAAACACCTAAGCTATGAGATGACACATTGATCTCAAAAGAGAAAGGAAATACATTTCTGCCATATTCCCCCAAAGTGGAGAAACACAAATAACCATCATATAAAGACCATCTCTCCCTGCTGCTGCTAAATTCAGTTCACTGTCCTTCCTGTGCACAAAACACAGTCACACTAAGAACAAGAACTCCGATGGATCTGGTGGCTTCTGAGATGTCCTTTTGAATATAGATGAAGCTACCTAAGGAGCAACCAGAGTTATGAGTGCTGGGGTGCAGCCAAGAACTTAAGGCTGAAGACTTAAATGTGGGAACATCAACATTAGAAATTGAGTGGCTTCCTAAGGAAATGTTGTAGCTTGTGAGAGCAAACCAAGGCCAGAGCTCTGGAGGGTGACATTTCTTAGATAAGCCTGCCTCCAACAAAATCACTGAAGAGGAATGGTGACAGTAAAAAGTGAGTCAAAGTTCAGGTGGCATTGTAAGATAAGGTAGACTTCCAACAAGGAAGAAGAAACTCAATCAAAATAATGACAGGTATTCATTGGATTCGGCAACTAAAGGATTCTATATTCTTTAGAAAAACATTGCTTGAAGGCATAGGGACAGAAGCTCTTTCCTGCGAGTTGGTTTACAGTTCAGGCTAAAGAAATTACAAATGTTGAGGGCACCCTCTTGAGAAGAAAAGAGTGAAGGGGAATGAAGATTAGGAGAGGAGGGTCCTCAAGAGAGAAGAGATTGAGTGATGGCTATGGTCACCAAGGAGGAAGGAAGAAATGAGGTCAGTAACTCTGGGAGAAGATCCTCATGAGGTTGAAAATTAGTGTTAGTAGTAATCAAATACCTTAGAGGTTGACAGTCAAGGTGAATAGATCTGACATGGAGAAGAGAGGAGAGTGTGGTAATGACATACATACACCTGAAAACATTGCATCCCCAGAAGAAAAAGAGAGAGCCAGTGAATAAGAATATAGGAAGAATAATGCTTGGCCAAGTTCATGTTAAACTGAGAAGTAAAAATACAGAACACTAGAACAACAAAAGTCCCAAATCTTCCATTTCTACCCTGATTTCATTAAATCATATGTGTATAGAGCTTGAAGTTGAGTTCCCCTTGGCGCCAGGGGCAAACATTTTTTCTTTTTATTTATGAAGTATTTTTTTGTGCACAGCTTGTCATTTTCATCAAAGATAGTCTCACATAGATAAATCATGAAGGGGAGCGTTCTGTTCCAGAAGACAAGAACACCTGTATACTCTTCAGGAACATCATATTTACTATTTTAGAATGGATACACATACTTCTTAAGCTCGATTCAGCATGGGGATATAAAGTCTTAGAAAATAGCGAGACACAGGGCTGCTGATATGCACAGGTAAAGACCGAGTTCAATGACTTCAATCCCTGAGACTCACATGGTGGAAGTAGAGAACCCACGCCTACACGCAAGTTGTCCTCTGATCTCCACCAATGTGCATACACATGCATCTGCATGCACTCACACATACACAATTAATTGAAATGCAAATATATTATAAAAATCCAGATTTGCAATATAATCTGTTGTGTAGCATACAGATGGTACAGGTTAGGTTTTAGAAGTTCATGTTGAACATCACTGGCACATTTGTAGCACATGCTTTCCATAACATATTACATGTTCTCTTCAAAACACGCCCATGAGCTAGAGACCAACCTCCATAATATATTGGAAATGAAATATTAAAAACTTCTTTTATTCATGCATTTATTGAACACACACTATGTGAGTGTTTCTTGACTTCCTTAACTGTACAGTTTTCATAAAACCGTGAAGAAGAGATGAGTAGGGACTGCCCTCTGTTTACTAGTGAAGCCAGCATTGTCTGGAGGCACAGGGTGTCAACAGCAGCAGTGAGTCACGACGATGCCCCATTCCTTCACACATCTGTTTGCAGCTCTATTTCTTTTTTTTCTATTCTTTGTGTCTTTAACATCATGCCTCCTGATCCCACCCATCTCCCTCCCCCAAAATAAAACAAAATAAAATATAAGAGAATAAAAGGAGGAAAAGGAAGAAGGGGGATATCTCATCATGGAAACTGCAGTGTGACACAGTGAGTCACACAGTAAACCCCTTTATCCATACAGTTTTTACATGCAGGCATTTATTGCAAAGAATCATTGGTCTGGTTCAAGGTCCCTGGTCTCTACGACTCTTCTTTAACATCCTGTTGGTGTCCTGTGTCGTAGAGATCCTGCATCCCTGGGTTAGCATGACCCCCCTCCCACCATGCTCCAGCAGATCACAGATGGGGTGGATGTTGGGGTGGGCCAACACATGACCCTAGTTCTGGGCCTGGGTAGTTGAAGGGTTGATCAGCCCACCAGCTCTCCCCTGTCTTCGCCACCAGAGTGAGCTCTCCAGCCTTGCTCTGGCTAGTTCACCCCTTGTAGCAATGGGCAAGGGGTGGGACCAGTTCAGTTTTCACATCCTCAGGGTCCATTCTTCCATACCTCCACCTACAGGGTCAGCTCTACTGTGGTGTCCAGGCAAAGTATAGGGCCTGCTCTCCCAAGTGTTGCAGCTGGTGGGGGAGCAGGGACAGTTCTCCAGCTCTTATGACCTCAGGGCCAGCTCTCCAATCTGCCTCAGGTGTTGACAGGAGGGGGAGTGGTATCTCTCCCCTGCCCATGCTGCCACAAGATAGATGAATAGAGGGGACAGCTCTTACATGCTCACAACCTTAGGTTGCAGCTTCATTTGTTGATGTGGGATTCCCCTCTGTATGCTGTGATTACCTTTGATTAATAAAGAAACTGATTTGGGCCTATAGCAGTGCAGAACAGAGCTAGGTGGGGATGGGGGGTGGGGGGACAGTGTGGGTAGGTGGGAGGGGAACTAAACTGAATGCTGGGAGGAAAGAAGGCGGAGTCGAGGAGAAGCCATGTAGCCAGATGCTAGAGGAACTTTACCAGGTAAGCCACAGCTACATGGAGAGCCATAGATTAATGGAGATGGGTTAGTTCAGAATATAAGAGCTAGCTAAAAATATGCTTACGCTATTGGCCAAGCAGTGATTCAAATGATATAGTTTCTGAGTGATTATTTTGGGTCTGGGAAGCCGGGAACGAACAAGCAACCTCCTACTACAATTTGTAAGTGGGGAATACCCTGTGAGGTCATCCTGTCCCTTAGGAAGTGTGTCACAGAAGGGTGTATTCAAAGTGGGTGGTTAGTTCAAATTCCTACAATTGAGGCTCCAGTCATGAACAAAAAATATCATGACTGCCATACTTCAGGAAGCTACATTTTCACAAACGTCCAAGCCACCAAGCTTTATATTCTACTAGATAAAAATTATAATTTACTTTACATATGTGAGCTTAATATGTTTTCTTGTTTGTTTCTTTACTGTTGTAAGACTAATATGAGAAAGGAAAGAAGGGAGTTTATCCCAGAGGCAAAGAGCTAGGTGACAGTCCCCAAGGAGGAAGCCAGGAAGAAGGCAAAACCACATTTTAAGTAGATTGAGCATCAGTAGTGTCTGGGAAACACAAACAAAAAGATAAAAATCAGAACTTGAACTAATCACCCACTTTGAATGTGGCCTGCTGTGGCACACTTCCTAAGGGATAGGATGACCTCACAGGGTATGACTTATTCCCCACTTACAAATGGAGCTGCAAACAGATGTGTGAAGGAATGGGGCATCGCCATGACTCACTGCTGCTGTTGCCACCCTGTGCCTCCAGACAATGCTGGCTTCGCTAATAATCAGAGGGCAGTTCGTATTCATCTCTTCTTCGTGGTTTTATGAAAACTGTACGGGGGAGGGCCTTGGACTTCCCACAAGGCAGGGTATCCTGCCCTCTCTTATGACTGGAGGGGGAAGGGGGAGGGGGGAGGGGAGGGAAATGGGAGGAGAGGAGGAGGTGGAAATTTTGAATGGTATTATTTATAAAGCAAAAAGAAAAAACTGTACAGGTAAGGAATACTGTACCCCTGTCTAAGAAACTAGATTTTTTGTTTAAACATTGCATATGGAAAATGTTGCCTTGCCAGGAAAAATGATTCATTCCTATCCAAATACCAATTGAGTAAAATATATTAATATTTTTGGTATTCTGTCTTAATTACATAATTACGTTTTCTTGGAAAATATAAAAAAAATTGAATACAAACCCCTAAACCTAATGTGTTTGTACAGTTATATATTTTAGTTATTAGTTAGTTATTTTAGTTATATGCAAAATGACAAACAGACATTGAAGGATGGACTCTCTCTTGGCTGCTTTCAGGTTGATCCTGATGAACTAAACAATCAAGCCTGTTTTAAATGTTGCAGATTTGCAAGATTTTTAAAACATGCATCTTGGGAGTTGGAGAGATTGCTCAGTGGTTAGAGCACTTCTACTCTTCCCGAGGAACTGAGTTCCAGTTCCTAACATCCATAATCACCTATAACTCCAGTTCCAGAGAATCTGAAGCCCTTTTCTGGCCTCTTCAGACACCTGAATATACGCACAAATGCACACATGATTGTACATTTAAATGTACACATAAATGCTAAAATAACCCATTTTTATTTATTAGATCAGGGTTTACATATGCATCTTTGGAAGAGAGCATGGCTATGACACCGATGATGATATCAGTACCTGTTTTAAAGGATAGCCTACACTTGTGCTGGTCTCCGGGCCTAGATGCCTTCACTGCAGCAATTGTCCAGAAACTTCACACAAATTGCCTGAGTCAGAGCAAGTCCTTCAGGTCTGAGAGTATTGGGTCTGCAGCAAAGACCTTGGTGTCCAATCTGAACAGCTCATTATTCACTGCCAAGTCTTGTCAGGCTGGTCACCATTATTGTTGATTTGCCAGCCCAGGACCTGACACCAAGGTGACCCTCATGTCAATCTGGAGGTTGAGTTAAAGAGCAAGCACTAAGCCCACATGATGTGAATTTCTCATTAGACTGCATGGAATTAAACAGATAAACATGTTTGAAACTCACTTGTCTGACCAAAACGTTCCCTGTTTACAAATGAGACGGAACGTTTGTGACAGGTATTTTATGGCAATAACATTTCACTTATTTCACTCAGATAACTGATTTGATGAAGATCTTTTTCATCTGGAAGACCATATTCTTCATCTGAGGTGGCATTTGCAAGCTTGGGGCGCTGGAGAATGTTCCCAGGTTGAAGATGAAGATAACAGTTGTGACAAAAACTCACTTAGAAGTGAGCAGAGCTGGTGTGTGTTGTTTTAAAGCAAGAAGGTGCTCACAGATGGCTCAGAGAGAGACTTAGCAAGTCTGTGCTAATCACACTCATGCATGGGAATGCCCCTACTGAAAACAGCCACGCTTCCCTAGGGGGAGTGGGGGGCAGGGGTATCTTACTCACTTAATAATTACAAAAATTAGTACTATTTGAAGGCATGGAATAGCTAATGCTTCGTGCTATAGTTACAGCTGAGTGTATATTATTCGAACTGCAAAGACAAAGAGACTGTTCATGGGTGGTGGTTACAATCCAAAGTTTATAAAGGGAAACACAAATTTCAGAAGTTCGGTTTTGAATGGGTAAATAACTGTGGGTTCTTGAAGGCTCTGCTTCTAGATATTTCTCAGCTCATTAGTCTGAAACAGATTAATTTTTCATGCACGATAAGTTATTTAGAATAAAACACTGTGTGTAAAAAAAAATTCTACCCACAGACCTAAAAAGAAATTGGTCTTTCCCACTATACAACTATATTTTATTGTTTTTGCAAATCTGATATTGTCTATTAAATTTCTACTAATGATGCAAATTTAAAACCCAGTACCACTAAGTATCATTAAGCAAAATAGCATGGATATCAGGAAATTTTTATTTTAAAGTGTGCTTTCAGTGCACAACATAAGATGCTTCAGTGAGACATCATTCAGAAAAGTAGATCCAGTTGCCCGTGCTAATTGGTCAGGCTTGATGAGAGGTAAGTGTGGACTGTACAGCCCAGAAGAAGATCAGCATGGCTTCCAGTCCTTACATCCCTCTAGTGAGAAGCTGGTAAGTACACAAATGCACACAGGCAATAACAGATTGGCGAGAGTTCCATAGATAGACAGATTTGGTGGCAACTAACCAGAAGAAGCCTCTTTTGTATGGGGTAGTCAGGGAAGGTCCCCCAAGGAATTTTAAGTTGAGACCTTCAGGAAACTGATCAAGGACCATTTCCTAAAAGGTCTATACACTCTTGCAATTATAGCAAAACCCTCATAAAAAATATATTCCTTTCCTGGTTGGCTCATATTAGTAGGTGAGACAGATGGTGTGGGGGCTGTTTCCGGAAAAAAAAAAACAAGTCTGTATTGGATAATATATTTCTGTATTTGTTTCTGACTTTTATTGGTGACCTAAACGAGAGAATTATTGGGTTATAGAATAAAATTTATCTTCCTTAAATAAGTAAATGACTCCTAGATTTAGCTGAAAGTATTACGTTTAACAGATGGGATGTGTGTATTTTTAATTTTTTTATTCTTATTATTCTTTTAATATTTCTTTTTTAGTTTGCTTGGTGGGGGGATACTACAAAGGCAAAGGGTGGGTTTGGAGGGACTGGGAGAAAATCGGGATTGGGGTGCATGATATGAAATTCCCAAAGAATCAATAAAAAAATCATGTTAGTGAAAAGATTATTTTAAAAAAGATGGACCGTGTCAGCAGGAACATGATGACTGAAGGAAGTAAACAGAGTGTGGTGTGTGAGGCCGAAGGGAACCACGTTGCATGGTTGGATACTGTATGTCAGGAGTGAACTGTCTACGAGCATTTAAGAAAACTTGGCTGCAGACAGTAATGCCCAGAGGCATGCTGTGGAATCTCAGTGATGACAGTCACAGGTCCCTTTGATCTTGGCAACACTTAGGATTTTGCCCAATGTTTTGTGGCAGTGTTAGTCACTGCAATGAGGCATCTCATTGGTGGCAACAGTAGAATAAGACCTTATTTTTGGCCAGCTATCCAATCATGATTTTCCTCACCCCAATTTTGTGCGGATATCAAGGAGTCAACTGTCTTTGGGGAGGCCACTTCTTCAGCTACAGAAACGGAAGCAGAGTTGGGCTATTTTTGACATCAGGAGTGAGGCTCAGGAGAGGAGCCAGCTTCCTGAGCCAGCATGCTGAGACGAATAGATGAGGAGGCTGGAAAAGTCTTGAGACTATGTTTACATTGTTGAGCCTATGGAATTCCCAGCTGTAAATATCTGGAACCTGTGCTTCTCAGTAGATGAGAATATGAGTTTACTTATTTTAATTTTGTGTCTTTAATGAACTTGCTAATTTCCTGCTTTATATACCCCAATAGTAACTAGTTTTAACCAAATGTTATTCAGGAGATTAAATGAATATACTCACTTATAATCGAGAAATGCAATTGATTTGGTGTTTCAACATGGTTGGTTAAAGCATCTTCCCACCAAGCAGATGTGTCTGCAGAATGATTCTGTATTCATAAATACAAGTTTTATTTTTTCTTAGTGATCTTTATAATCTCTACAGAGACAATGCTATCTTACATATAACCAATGCTATATTATATATCACATATTATATCATATATTATTATATATGTATTATATTATAAAAATATTTTTCAGAACTAATTTCTTTTGTAAATTTCTTTAACTTTTTGCCTAAGAAGATGCCTGGTTTCCCATGTCATTTTTGTATTCAGCCTTTTACAATATGTTGTTTTGCTTGGAAGACAGGAGAAAAATATGTTCTCAAATAAGTATGTCTGAGAAAGGAAAGTTTTTGTGGCCCCCTCGTGTTCTGGAGAATACCCAAGAGTCCTGCCTACTTTTCCCACAGATATAAGATAACACATCAGACTGCGCCAATGAGACTTTGAACTGTCAAGGTGACTTGACTCCATCATCAGATATTCACAATCAAATGTAGCTGAACAGGAGCCTTAAGTCTAATCTGCTGTCACCTCAAGAAAAATTTTCTTCCTAGAACCATAACAAAATACAGCTGGCTAATTCTATAAATCAAGAAATCACAACCATCTATAATGAGATCTGCTGCCCACTTATGACATGCAAGCATACATGCAGACAGAACACTGTATATATAATAAATAAATAAAAATCTTTAAAAAAGGTAATGGAGAGCAAATTCAGGAGAAGACTAAAGGGGGTCTTATGAGGTCATGAGGTCAATGTCATCATGAAAGTCAACGTCATTATGAAGGTTAACATTATTATGAAGGTCAATGTCATTATGAAACACTATCTAGAGGTCAGAAGAGCGCTCTACATTCTGGTGTCTTAATCCTGTGTATCAAGTGGAGTTTTACTTCCTGGCCTCTAGGGTTAAGCATGTGGTGGTCTAATTTTAGCTAATAAAATAAAAGCTGAAGTGATGTGCCTCACTCCTGGTTAGAAGTGTTAAGAACCAATGGGCATGTGGGGAGAGGAGAGTAACTGGGTGAGAGTGACTGCTGGGCTGGCAAGAGGAGAATTTTTCTTGAGGTGATAAAGGGTTGGACCTAATGTTTCAGTGAACACTGAGAGACCCTGTCTCAAAAATATCAGGTAGACAGTAATTGTTGCAGAGAGGGGGCCTGCTTGTTTGTCCCGGCCGCCCAGCTAGCTTAGCCCCAAAATAACCACACAGAAACTGTATTCATTAAAACACTGCTTGGCCCATTAGCTCTAGTTTCTTATTGGCTATTTCTTACATCTTAATTTAACCCATTTCTATTAATCTGTGTATCACCACATGACTGTGGCTTACCGGCAAGATTCTAACCAGCGACCATCTCAGGCAGAAGATCCATGGCATCTCTCACTCTGCCCTTCTTCCCAGCATTCAGTTCTGTCTGTCTTCTCCACCTACCTAAGTTCTGCCCTATCAGGCACAAAGCAGTTTCTTTATTCATTTAACCAATGAAAGCAACACATGAACAGAAGAACCTCCTACACCAAGTAATTGAGGAAGACGCCTGACCTCAATCATCAACACCTATAATCCCAGGATTAGGAAGTGAAGATGGATGGATCCCAGGAACTCACTCTTTGGCCAGTCTAGCCAAGATACTGAGCTGATTCAGTGAGAAAGCATCGCAAGTGTGCACATGGGTATGTGCACCCATAGACGCCCATTCATTCAGCATGTGAGCATGCTTGCACGCACACACACACACACACACACACACACACACACACACACATCGGGGGGGCAATATGCCATGCTCCCTTCCCTGTGTCTGGATGGAGGAGATGGCAGCATCAGCTTCCATCCAATAAAGATGATGTGGACCAGATGCCCCTACTAAATTGAAATAAAACCTTGTGGAGTGGGGTGTGCGTGCATGCATATGTGTGTGTTCAGGCCAGTGGTCAATACAAGGTCAGGTGTCTTCTTCAGTCACTGTTCACTTTATTTTCTGAGACAGGATCTCTCAGTGAATCTGCAGCATACCAGTTCGTCTAGGCATCTATCCAGGGAGCTCCAGGGATTGTCCTAACTCTACCTCTTCAGCCAGGCAGGCATGAGTCACCGCATACCCACCTCTTCCCATGGTGCTCAGGAGTGAACTCGGGTCATGGGCTTGCACAGCAAACACTGTGTTACCTGAGCCATCTCCCTTGCCACAAACCTTTGTTTTTATAAGCCAATAGGACTTGGGGATTTTTACATTTTAGCTGAGTCATGCTACTTTATTATCTTTTAACTAAGACTACTATCAAAATAAAAGTATAATAGGAAAGTTTATAATTTCAGCAAACTGGAAGTCCAGGAAAATATTTTTATCAAATATTTATTTTTATGTCAAATATTTATTTTAGCAAAGAATATGAACACAACTTTAGGTTGAATTTTCATAGCTGTTACAGCTAACTTCCTGAAATTGTTTTTTATAAAAAACAAAAACCAAAAAACGTTCATTATTTCCAAAAATGTTCCTCAACTGGAACTGTGTGAAGACATTGAGGTTCAGAGGAGACACTGATGACAGCCATCCTCAAGGAGTGAGCTGACTCTTGAGTGTCACAGAGATTATAAGGCTAGGTCAGGTCCGGTTTCCAGTTCCTTTAAATATTATTTGTTTGGTGATAAATTGTGTAGCGGAAACTTTACAGTGACTTAAGAAAAATTATTTATTTTTCTCATCACACACTTGCAGGAAACTGGACTCAGGAAGACAAAAATGTAGAACCTAGATTTAAAATTACATAAATGTGTGCGTGTGTGTGTGTGTGTGTGCATGTGATACAAGCAGACAGGGCTCAGAAGAGGGAAGGAAGAGCTCTCAACGGATGACAAAGGAAGGCAATGGAATCAGAAGAGGGGACAATATGGGGGAAGGATAGGTGCTGTAGGAGGCCACTTCTTCGTTTCCTAGCTGTGCAGACTCCTGAGAATAATCACACAGAAACTGTATTATTTAAATCACTGCTTGACCAATCACTTAAATGTATTGCTAGCTAGCTCTTATATTTTTGGTTAACCCATTTCTATTATTTTATATTTTACCACAAGGCTCAGGGTATACCAGCAAGGTTTCAGCTGGCAGTGCGTGTCTTTCCCCTCTGGCTGCTACATGTTGTCTAGCAACTCTGCCTTCTTTCTCCCAGCATTCAGTTTAGTTTTCCCCACTTAGCTCTACCTTGCCCTATCACAGGCCAAGCCATCTTCTTTATTCATTAACCAATAAAAGCAACATATATACAGAAGGACTTCCCACACCATTTCCCCTTTTCTGTTTAAATAAAAAGGAAGGTTTTAGCTTTAACATCCAGACAGGAGCCAGCCAGAGCAAGAAGGGAGCATGAGAGGGACAGGGAGATGAATTAGAACAAAATATGACATGTATGTATGAGAATTCCACAATGAAGCATATCCTTTACCTGGGTTCATTTGTTTTTAAACATTCCTGCTACCTAGATGAATTCTATCTTAATGTTCATTTTCCCCCTCAACTACTTGAGAGTAAGTTACAGAGTCCATATGCCTTTACTCCTAAATATTTCATTGACAGTAATCTTGGTTGTCAACTTGATTGCATCTGGAAACAACTGAAACTCAAGCTGCTGGCACTCCTATGAGAGATTTTCTTGATCACATTATTCAAATAAATGTGGATGGTGTAATTATCTGTTCTGTCCCTTTAAGAGACAAGCCACACCCACTCCCTTCCTGCTTGCAGCCTTAGCCTCTTCCTCTTTTTTCTTCCTCTCTGGAAGAGGCAGCTTCTGCCTCTCCCCGCTTCTCCCCTCCCCCCTTTCTGGCTCTCCTCTCTCTCTCCTCTTTCTTTCTCTCTTCCCCTTTCTCTCTCTCTCTGTCTCTCTCTCTCTCTCCCCCTCTCTCTCTCCTCTTATCCCCTTTTCCCTTTCCCTCTATAACCTACCTAATAAATGTCCAACTTTACTCTGTATGGTGTGCCTATCTGTCTGCCTCCCACCCACAGCTGCCCACATGTCTTGCCTGGGACCAGCCACCTTCCTGCCACGTGGTCTCATGCACAGTCCCCGCTTAGGACTGGCTGCTCCCACTGCCCACTCCCTGGGACTTGTACCGCCCCGGGACCCCGCAGCAAGCTGCCAAGGACCCGCAGCAAACCCATTACAGATGGCACCTCTGGTGGCAGCCTAGATAAAGGGTGTAGAAGAAGGAAATGATTTTTGCCTGCTTGCCCTCACTCTCACTTCCAAAGTCCATCTACCCTGTTGTGATGTTTGTCACTGACATGGAAGTTGACTTCTTTGGTATTCTCATGTACACTGAAGACCAGCACTCTCCAGACCATCAATGCCAGATCAGGACTCCCGAGATATCCAGCCTTGCACACTAAGCAACTACTGGATTCTCAGATTTTCAGTGTGAGACAGACGTAGTTGGACCTCTCTCTTTCTCTGAGTCCTGTCCCTTTAGAGAACCCTGAGTAATATAGCCTGTATTCTAAAATCAAGGACAGTCTTTTTCATAGAAAATAATAACTCATCTAATTTTAAAGCAATATTCACATATTCACCAGTGGTCCCAATGCTGTCTTCTACACTTCCTCTCCTCCTGCTCTGGGATCATTCTGGGACCATGAATTGGATTTAGTTCACATATAGTCTTATTCCTTTTTGATCCTTGACAATTCCTCAGCCGTTCTTTGTCTTTCATGACCTCAGCATCTTTAAGCAAATTGATGAATTATTTTTCAGGTTTTAAATATTTAAACTCATGACATATAGCCTGATGATTAATAAAGGTTATGCAAATTTTGGAGGAACTCAGCAGTGACATATTACCCCCGAGGTATCCCCAGCGGTGGCACACGAGGGGATTTGTCTCACTGTTGTTATATGAACACCAGTTACTTTCCAGTTGTTTTCCATTAGTGATCAATAGGGAATTATGTTGAGCTGCCCTGAAACTATGTAAACAACCTGTTTCCTGAGAACTTTTACCTCTGGTTTGGTGTGCTCACATTTACTGCTATGGATATGAATATGGTTTCAAAATGGGGCTTTCGGGCTGGAGAGATGGCTCAGAGGTTAAGAGCACTGACTGCTCTTCCAGAGGTCCTGAGTTCAATTCCCAGCAACCACATGGTGACTCACAACCATCTGTAATGAGATCTGGTGCCCTCTTCTGGCCTGCAGGGATATATGGAGGCTGAACACTGTGTACATAATAAATAAATAAATCTAAAAAAAAAAAAGAACTTGTTTAAAAAAATGGGGCTTTCTAGCTCCATTGCTCCTCCTAGGACATTAGTAGACATCGTGGGCTTCTAGTACTTAGGTTAAAAAACAATCCAGTGATCCTATACTGAATCACAGTTCTCTGAGTCATAGAATTCTGTTTGAGGGTGTTACGGCTTGAATGTGAAACGTCCCCCGTAGACTTATGCACTTGAACACCTGGTGCCCTTGATGGTGTTATTTGGGACCATGGCCTATATAGCAGGAATAAGTTGTTGGTGAGTGCCTTGAAGGTTGTTCAACTCTGGTGCCAGCTGAGCAGTCTGGTTTCTGTCTGCCAGGACATGAGGGCCACACTGCACTCCTCTTGCCTGGACTGAGCCACTTAGAACACCTCCCCCTCCACAAGGGACTGTTTTCCTGAGACCATGCGTCAAGATAAATCTTTTCTCCCATAAGATTGTTCTTGGCAGATATTTTGCTCATGACAATGAGAGAAGGAAGTAACTTGCTGGGTATGGGTCAAAAATAAAGCAACCTTTGACATTTGTGAATAAATCCCTTGAAATTCTACCTGAGAGTCTATCATCAGTTCTATAGAGGAACAGGATTGATGTGTGTGTATATTCAATTATAATAATGTATGTATATACAAAACACACACATATAATATATAATCCTTGTTACATAAAGTCACTCTAATAATACCCTTTATAATATTATATACTATAACATGTTATATAAATATATTTAATGTATAACATATATCATATATAAAGGAAATTTAATAAATCCCCCTTTATAATATATGTTATATAAACATATTTAATATATAGCATATTATATATAACATGTTATGTGTGATATATATTATAAAGGGGGATTTACTAGATTGCCTTTATGTAACGAGGGCTAGGTCTTCTAACAATGGCTGTCTGCATGCTGCAGAGTCAGAAACTCCTGTGGTTGCTCTGCTCATAAAGCTAGATGCCTCAGCAGTCCAAAGCCAATGCTGAAATCCTTATTCTTGAGAGTCTATGATATTCATCCCATACTGGAAGGCAGAAGAAGCTGGTGTCTGATGCCAGCAGAGGATGGCAGTGACATCATTGTCATCATCACTACTGTCAGCAGCAGCAGCAGCAGTAGCAGAGATAAACAGACTCACTCATGAAGAAATGAAGGCAGGCAGAAGTCAGATCCCCTGTCATTTAATACCTGGCCCACCCATTGGAAGGTACTACCCATTTTGAAGGAGTTAATTCTCCCTTCCATTAATTCTTTCTGGAAACAGCCTTCGTCAGTGATTCCAGGCCCTGTCAAACTGATAATCAAGAGTGACTACCCATCACAGAGAGAAACACAATTCCGGTGGATTTCAAAAACAAAATTTGAAGTAAATTCTAAGTATTTGCACTGAAGATGTGCAAGACTTTTTAAACTTTGTTTAAGGCAATGAAGATAAGACATGAGGAAGTAGTTGTCTTAAGAGACAACTGGTAGAGCTAAGTGTGGTCTCAGGCAACATGACTCCAAGACTGTGTTATAGTCACTGTGTTGTACGTTAACAATAGCCAGTGCGGAGCCCTGCAATACTGCCTGGAAGGCACAGCTTCCAGGTGGTCTGCAGAGGGCCAGGCTCCCTTCCTCGGCTCATGACCATGCATTTTTATAGCTCTCAGAGGGCAGGGATGTTCTTGGTTCTAGAGACCCTGACACTGTGTTTGTAAGCACCACCTAAGAGCAGCCATGTGTCTAGTCAGGTTTTGTTGCCATGACAAACGATCTGAGATAATGAACTGATACACAGGCAGGGTTGTTTTGGCTTCTAACTCCAAAGGCTTCACTCAGTGGCAAGGTGGCCCTGTGACTCCTGAGCACTTGGCAAGGCCATTATGTAAGAAGTGTATGGTGCATGGAAATCAGGAAGCAAAGGGAGAAGAGGAGGGACAAAGGTCCTAACATGTGCTGTAAGGACACAGTCCTGGTGACCTATTTTTCTGTCACTGGGTCTCATCTCTTGAAGTTCTACCACATCCCAACAGCACCAGGGACTTGTTCCAAGCATGACTCCTTATGGGACATCCTTGACCTCAACAATAATAGCATATAGGTACTGAAAATTCTAAAATGTGTATAGCATTTCACTATTTACAGTGTGGCTGAATTTGCATGTAAGATGCTTGCTTGGGATGGGTTAAGGAATGACCCCACCGTTTCAGGACAGGACCTCAGCTGTGACTGCTGCTCTCTGATCCATAGAGCTGCCAGAGCTGACCTTCCCAGTCTGCTGCTGTGGTGGATAGTGGGCGAGTTTGCTGGTGTGCGGGGAAAGCGCTCTAACTGTGGTAAATACACTTTCATCTCATTTTGTTTTAATGTCTTCCCCAAATTCTCCTTCTCCCAGGAACCCCATAGCTCACTTCATGCGTCTTCCCAGAGCTCTGCAGAGTGAGTCAGCTAGTTTCCGTCTCCCACTGCTGGCTCGGGTGTCAGTTTTCCTCACACTGATGAGTCAGCCATGGCCTGCCATCTCCTCCCCTTCTCTTTGTCTCTGCGCACGCAGCCTATTTTGGTTTCCTTGCCATCTTTTGAGCAGCATTTATTAGGGAACTGAGAAAAGAATGTCTGTTCAATCCACATTTCTAGAGTCTCTTTTATTATATCATTAAACTTAAGTCATATTAAAGCAGAATCAAGGAAATCTCTAGATCAGTACAAATTCAAAAGTGGATATTCTTTCTAAACTGATTACACTGACAGATTACCAAAGAAGAAGCTAGAGGGATTTCCCCCCTCAATAATGTTAATTTTAGCAAGACAGCATGAGAGCTAGTTCCTACATAGAAGTCTACTTATAAACATGCCACAGCAGGTTTACTCTATGCAGGTACATGTCATACACACTGCCTACTGGGGGTTGATCAGAGTGGATTCTTACTAATACAAATTGGTAAGGATCACAGGTGGAGCCGAAACCGATTTCTTTGGAGAGGGTGAGGACGTTACTTCTCCGTGCCCCACTTCTAGCCCTCGTCACCAAGCATTCCAACAAAGTTTAGATATGGCTTACTGGAAGGGGGATTTCCTAGAAGGATAAGCTGCTGGTGACTAAAAAGAATTAAAGCATCATTATTCATGGTTCTTGCTCCCTAAATATGGATGTAACCAGGCTTCTCCTTCTGCTACTGTGACTTCCTCACTGTAGTGGGCAGCACCCTCAAACCATGAGCCAAAATAGACCTCTCCTTTCTTGGGCTGCTTTTATCAGAGCATTTTACCACAGCCACAGAAAAGACAAGTAATACACATGGACACTGGACCTAATTGTCATGTTTATACCTTCTGAGGTGTATGCTCCTTGCCTCTCAGAGTTATCCACTCTCCAGTAAGGTGGGCTGAGGTCAGACAAGGGGCATATCTGCTTCTGGGAAACGGGAAAGCAGAGCTAGGAATTCTGACCCTCAAGAAGTCTCCATGAAGAAATCAGGCTGCTGTCAGGAAGGAGGCTGTGTATTCGACACCTGCAGGGCCCTGACTCACAAGCACCCAGCCTCAGCTCTGCCTTCAGCGTTGGCTTTAGCATCTAGGTATTAGTCATGACAGGTTAAGCTATGCCACATTCACAAATAAATCCCCAAGCTTGGTAGTTTGATATAATCCTAGTTGATTTGACTTGGGCAAAGTCAAATGCAGAGCCGGAGCAAAGTCAGGTACAAACATTTCATGTTCCAGGCCTGGAAGTGGCCCTCATTACTTCAACCGGTGGCCCTTTGGTAATGTCAGCCACCGTGTCCCACAGAGATCTCTGGGGCTGGAAGCGTCTGTGTGTACAGAAGGAAAACAATATGGCTTGGCGAGCCCAAGGATATATGTGTTGTGTGGAGGGAGGTGGGTTTTGTATGTAGTCATGGAACCATCATAGAATAGGAATCCACTGCCCAGCCCACTCTCTTGGCGCTCCCCTAGATCAGCCTCCCAGCCTCTAGGGTCCTCTCTGGTATTGCCCTTGTTTGGCTCCTTTCCTCAGTCTTCCCTCACTCCACAACCTCTTTATCCCTCTGCATGCACCCTCCCAACAGAATTCAGTGGCTCATTAAGTCTGGAGCATAGATCAAAGCTGCAGGAATAGTCAGTTCCCTTTCTTCAAGGGCACACAAGGCTGTCTTTGAAAACTCCAGGAGAGTAAGGAAATAATTCCACTAAAACCCTCTCAATCAGCAAAGAAAGAATAAAACATATTTCATAATCAAAATTACCAAATATCCACATTCTTTTGGGACTTTATTGTCATTCTTCTCCATCCCCATTATCTCCTACTAGACCAAGGCCCCTATCATCTCTCATTTGGACTGTCCTAAGTCTATTCTTTTACTCTTCTGCAAAATAGAAAACTAATCTAAGTCCGTATCATTTAAAAGCCTATAATCCAGGAGTCCACACCAGCATGGTACCCGAGGTTAACAAGAGTGGTATCCAAATTAAAAATCCTCCAAAACCATGACTATGTTTACACCCATGGTCTAATGGGCTGTGCAGATGTGATGGAGAGTGTCCAGGTGGAAGATGACCCTGGGTTAACTGGGTAGGTTAATAATTACAGATTCTTGGAAGAGGTAAGCAGGAGGTTAAAAGTCAGCAATAGGAGACATATTAATAGAAGGAAGTGGTACAGCAAAGTGAGGAAGGGATCATTAGCTAAAGGAAAAGAGTCTCCTTTAAAAAATAAATTTGCACAATGAAATGTAGACATATATTAATTTTGTTTCCATATTTTTCCAGAAATATCTATTACCAAAACAGAAATGGAATTTTTTTAGTCATACAGATGTGAATTCTAATGAAAGCTTATTAAAAACTTAATCATAATCTTATTTTTGTGCTAGAGATTACTGAAATTTTCTGTAGTTGGTGCTATAGTTTGGATCTTAAACGCCACTCTGTTATATATCTGCTACTGGGGATACTTCAACAAATGTCTATTAAGACAAGGTAGGGAAGTGACAACAGACCACAGCATGGGTACCACCAAAGCCCAACATGGTAAACCAATGATTTTTAATGGCTTACTTAGAGAAATAGGTGTGACAGGTTACCTACAGGATCAGAAATGACTCAAAGACAGCTGCATTTCCAAAGCCCACTTCAGTGTGGGTGATAGCACAGGAACTCAGGACACCCCAAGTTTACCGCATACTCTACAGGAGACCTTAGCAGGTTAGGAGTGTCCTTTCAAGGTAGCTCAGTTGGCCTGAACCTCTCCCAGGGTGCTCAGCTGGTTTCTGCTCCCTCTAAGTAGTTTGGCTGGCCTCTATTTCTTCCAGGTGTCTTAGCTGATCAGAACTTCTTCTAGGCAGTTTGACTCCTTACTGGTTATATATGCTTGGGGAGGGAGCGAACTAGTGAATCTGGTCAGTTTCAGGGATTTCCTGGAGCCTTTGAGTTGCTCACTTCCTGTCTTAATGAGCTTTCCTGTAGGATGGAACGTTTTGCCTCCTCTTAGTAATTCTGTTGTTTCACCTCCCTCTTAACATCCTGTGTCTTAATGAATTTCCCTCCAACATGGAAGGTTTTAACTTTGAGGAAACTGCTATACATCCCTCCCATCCAAAGTCCTGTGCATTAAAGGTTTATTCCCTAGAGTGATGCTATCAGGAAACGGTGGAAACCTTAAGAGTGGAGCCTAGGTGGAGGCTTGCTCTTGAAGGATATAGTGGTTTGGATGGCAACCTCTTCCCAATTCCAACACACCATTCTCAGCCATCACAAAGTTGCCCCACAGGCATTCCTAGAAGTCCAACATAAGCGTTCATTTTCACCAATTGTCTACATCAGATATTTGTGACAGTGACAGAAAGCTAGCTGTGATACCAAAGGCCCTGTGTGTGCATGTGTGTACACACGTATATACATGTTCATGTGTATGCAGATATACACATGTGTATGGTAGCCACATGTGTGTAGAGGCCAGTGCTCAACCTCAGGTGTTGTCCCTCATGTGCAAACCAACTTTTCTTTTGAAATAGGGATACTCACTAGTCTGGGGTTCACTGATTCAGCTATGCTGGATATCTAGTAAGCCCCTGAGATACCTTTGTCTCCACATCTAAACCACTGGGATTACAAGCATGCATCATTATGCTCAGCTTCTTCTATGTGGTTCAGGAGATCAAACTCAGGTCCCTCTGCCAGCATGGCAAACAATTTACTGATTACACTTATCTCAGCATCCCTGGTCCTTTCTTTTAAATGCTCAAAGCACTTCTACATCTGTAACATGAAGGCGGGCTTGTTGGGGTTTCCGTCCTGCCCAGTTCCCACAGCCGTTTAGCCCCAAAGAAAATTGCACAAAGAGTATACATTAATTATAAACTGATTGGCCCATTAGCTCATGCTTCTTGTTAACTCTTTTAACTTATATCAACCCATTATTCTTATCTATGTTAGCCACATGGCTCCGTACCTTTCTCAGCGGGGCAGGTCACATCCTGCTTCTTCGGTAGTCTGGGCAGGACTGGGGAGGAATGGGCTTCCTCCTTCCCAGAATACTCCTGTTCTCATTGCCCCACCTTTACTTCCTGTCTGGTTATCCTACCTATACTTCCTGCCTGGCCAATCAGCGTTTATTTAAAACATGATTGACAGAATACAGACAATTCTCCTGCACCATACGTCCATCATATAGTGTTTGTGACTGATGCATGGGAGTAAAGGAGGTAAATTTTAATGCTAAGATAATTTCCTAGCATCACACTCCTCTCCTTGCTAACATGGGAAGTTTGGCCTTTTCAGAATCAAAATCTGGTTGCATTTTGCTGTGAACCTCTGGCTTCGTCTAGCTCAGGAACTGTTAGCTTTTCAGGGATTTCTACAGTTGACATTACTGGCTTCAAATTTGACATGGGGGAATGTTTATACTATGAAAATGTGAGTTCTAAAAATCAGGGGCTAGAGAGATGGCTCAGTGATTAAGAATAGTCACTGAGGACTGGTTTCGATTCTCAGCTCCCATGTGGTAGCTCACAGCCATGTGTAATTCCAGTACCAGGGAATTTGATGCCTTCCTATGACTGCTTAGGTACTGCCTATATTTGGTGCACATACATACATGCAGGCAAAATTTCATATAAATAAAAATAAAATAGACAAATCTTTTTTAAAACAACTAAAAATAATTTCCACCCTTTTTCTCTCTTTTTTCTCTTCTCCCTCCCTATCTCCTTCTTCCACTAGCCCTCCCTCTCTTCCACAAAGTTCAAAATTCCACACCCTAGGTGCTCTACCCCATTGCATCCCCAGTCCCCGCTTCAGACCACCACCCTTGTTTATATGGAGTGGGCATACCATAGAGTTGAGTCTGGAGTCTGCTGTTTCTTTTCTTCTTCTGTATTGTTTTTTTTTTAACTTAAATTTCTTATTTTAAATGCTTTCCAAAAATATTTTAATCATATTATTTCCCATCCTCCAAGTCTTCCCAGAACCTCTGCACGTACATGTTTGTTCTCTTTTGCTCTCTCTCTCTCTCTCTCTCTCTCTCTCTCTCTCTCTCTCTCTCTAAGTGCCTGCTAAAGAGAGATTTTAGACTATTTAAAATTACTTGAGATTTGATAGAAAGTCATTAAGTCTATTCACAGGAATATAATAATTACACACATCTTGTAATTCTTGTGGTTGAATATATAATGTATATTGTCAAGTGCATATTTTAAATTAGAATCTTTTGTGGGTCTTCTTAAATCTATCATTTGTTTTCAAAGTACCAGTATACAGAACTGACCACCAATGCCCAGGAGCTTTCAGTCCCTCCTGAAAGCCTCCACCTCCACCGCCAACCTCACACCTGGAGGTGCCTGTCTCCAGACGAGTAATGTTATAGTGTAATGCTCATTCCACAAGAAATTAGTGAATTTCTTAGAATTAGAATTCATTAGAAAGTAGAAATTATTCATGGATGTATGCATGCATTTTTCTCCCCTGAGGCAGGCCTGACTGGTATATTTAGAGTAGGAGAGGCACGGGGCTAGCTTGGAAGCTTCTGCCTCCTCTGGTCTCTCGACGATTTTTAGCATGGAGCTATTTCATGGAAGCAGAAGCCAAGAGCCTACTAGCTATGGTGAGTTTTAGAGTTCTTATAATAGAAACAAGGGCAGCCTTGCCCCATATGTGACCAGCACAGTCTGTTTAAGAGCTCCGCGAGCTCAGCAGAGGACAGGCTGCAGGGTGGAGCCTTAGCTCTCTCTTCTCCGGCTCTATGACCACTCTGCTTATGTTTCTTGGCTCAGGAGTGGGAAGGGATGAAAGAAGCCTCTTTCTCCTTTCTCCCTCTTTCTTCACCCTTACACTCATATTTGTGCATACAAGGCTTTTCCAGGAGTTGTGACATCACGGCAGAGGTAGAGAGTGGGACATATCACAGCAGTCCAGACCCTTGGCTCTGCTTACTAGTTGGTTCTTCTAACCAGCCTATGTGCTCAGGGTGCAATTCAGAATATCTTTCCCTCAGAAAAAGAGCAAATTGAAAATTTATATCTACATTTTACATTGAATCAGATTCACAGAAATAGATCAAAGCCTTATGCATGACAAGCGTAAGATAAATGGATAAGACTGTGCGTGGTGAAACAAACCACATCACACGTAAGCTTCAGGACAGAGCACTTTTTGTATGAGTGAGGATTACTAATGAGATGACAAATGAACAAAGAATGTACTCTTTTGGTTTGTCCTTTGGTTTGTGACAGTCTCATGAAGCCCAAGTTGGCATTTAAAGTTTTTACATAAACCAACTTGAACACCCATCTCACCTCCCTGCCTCCTCTCCCAGTTCTCGGATTACGGGCCTGCACCACTACAGCTGGTAAGTCTATGCTATACTGACAAGTGAAGAACCAACTCTATGGTGTGCTTACTTAGAAGTGAAAAGAGCAAATTAAAGGAACACTGAGTCACTTTTTTTTTTGCGCAAATCACTGGAAACCATTTTTAATGCTAAAAGTCAGACTGAACAAAATGGGATGCAGTAGACTGTGGTGTGAGAGTCTACACAGATGTCAACAGTTTGCTCATTCAGAACAGTAAGGGTAGAAGGTGATAATCAAAGACATATGCCAAAATGTATGCATTAAAATACTCATTCATAAAACAAAAACCATTGTACTCATCTAACAATCCTGAGTCATGTAAAGCCTGTGCTTGGGGTTGAGGAGATAGCTCCGTAAAGGAAGTGCCTGAGTGCAAGCGTGAAGATCTGAGTTCAGATCACAAACATCCATGTAAAAGTCAGGCATGACAGTGCTCACCTGTAACCCCACACTGGGGATGCAGGAATGTGATGATCCCTGGAGTTTGTTGGCTACCTGTTCCAGCCAAATTGGTTTAAGGAAGTGACCGCATCTCAAAAAGTAAGACAAAATGTGATGCAGGAAGATACCCAGAGTTGACCTCTAGTCTCCAGAAGTACACATGCAGTAAATCCAATCCCACCCAAGCAATACGTATTCATTTTATACAAGTTCAACCAAAATACAATGCCCCAGATAGAAAATACACAAAAATAAAGTCATATGCTCAAAGAATATTGAGTGAAAGACTAAAGTTTCATTTTACAATGTCTAATGAAAATAGAAATAAGAAATGCATATGGTATGAAATTAGTTCTGTAAGTAAATCAGTCTCTAGATATTATACATATGCATTCATACAACCATAGACAGGTGACTTAAAAAAGGAGAAAATATTTTTAAAAATTGTAGCTAGGGTTGCAGCTGCCAACTTCTTTAAAATTTTCTGTTTTAACAACGTTCATGTTTTCCCTCAAGAGCAAAAACAGTAATGATGTCAAAATAAAATATAAAATGCTAGGATCTTGAGGCTGCAGGTCTGTGGAAAGTTCCGCATTGGTGGGTAAGAACCTGGGGTCAAACTCCATCACCAAAACCTTGAGAAGTAAAATAATCACCACCTTACATCAGATAGGTAAGCCCTTGGCACATTTGGCAGTGTGCGTCTCTTAGTGAACTCTGCTTTACGGGGAAAAGATGCAAAAAAAAAGAAGAAGCCAGTTATGCCCACGTTTTCTAACTTCCTTTATGCAATCGTGCGGGATGCCCTGTGTGTTCTTTTGAACTTGGATTTGTATAGGTCACATGTGTGCACACACATACACCCCCAAACAAACAAATAAAACCTCCAATATTCACACAGTTCAGGTGGGGTCACCTGAGGACACCTCCTACATCCCCAAAAGTCTTAAGTATATATTAAAAAAATCATGTTCTGAAATGTTGTTCCCTTGTGAGCCAGATTCATGTCCGACAAAGCCCTGCACAGAGTTGAGTGGTATATCTGAAGATCTCATTTTATCTCACCCTGCTCTCCAGGAGTCAGGACCCCAGCAAATGTTGCCCAGTTGTCTCCACTGGTGCCTGTCCTTGTGCAAATGTGACTTTGGCTGGGGAACATTTTTTTTTCATAAATAAAAGGAAAGATTCATGGGGCAAATGTTTTTTAAAAACACAGTTGCCAGAGAAAAGAAAATGGCAACAACAACAAAAAAAGAAAACATGTTTAAAGTCATCACATTCTATACTAAAGACAGGTCACCTCATAGTCACCATGCCTAGTAAAAAATCCCCACCAATTTCTTCACTCTTTGGGACTTGGAGAAAAGTGATGGATCTGAACCTCGGGAGTTTCTGCTCCCGATTGCTCCGTTCATAGCAAAACACATTTAAGTGCATAACAGAAGGCAGAGACCAGCTAGGTTTGGCAAACATCTTTGCACTTCCTTTAAAGTAAACAGAAAGTCCTGGTGTTGCTGGGGGTTTGCCTCTGTGTGCTAATGAAAATATCCACAAGGCCCGGGGCAATGTGTCAGGCCGGTGATACTCACACAGTCTCCAGGGAAATGCAGAGCTGCTGTGGAGTAGAGGCAGCAAGCAATGTCCCCATAAACCGGTCTCTCTTGAACGTTTAAAGGTGCCTTTGGTTTCCCTGTCCATTTCCAGTGAGTACTGATTCTCTTCTGACTTACAGTGCTCTCCCATCCTGGAACTGCAAACAGCCTCAGCCTCACCTTTTACGCAGTGCCCATGTAACTTCAGGCATCTTTTTATGGCAAATTCTCTGGAATTTTCAAAGGCACTTCATGAGAACTCTTCTGTGCCTTGCTGAATTCCCCAGCAGTGATCAATGGGCGAATAATCTCAAGACATGTGTGACGTCTTAGCAGTTACTGATGACTGTGCTATTGCCATCGTGTGCCAGTGTTATAGTGTCTACATACATAATGCAGGTGACATGCGTGTGTGCTTAGACACCTTTCTCTTGGGCTGCTGGACCAGTCTCGGGATAGAAAAGCACCGGCTCTCAGGTGTGTGTTCTCTGCCCTCCTGTTTTATCTCATTGGTCTCTGAACCCGAGTAGAAACTCTTTCAAACTGCTTAGATTCTGTTCCTGTTGGGTTTGTTTTTTTTTTTATGTCTAACTTCATCTTTTATATACTGATCACTGCGTGCTAGCTAATCAAATAAAAAGGCATTTTCTGAAAGATATTAGATCTTGGTGTAATTAGGACAGGCTACCTCTTTTAAAACACAAAGATAAAAGTTTCTGGTGACCTACCTTTCAAAAACCTCCCTCTGAAAGCTGAATGCTTCAGGCCAACCTATATAAGCATGGGTGCAGGCAGTGGCCAGCACATTGCTTCCGAGACAAGCACCTGCTTGATAGGTAAAACATTGTCTACAGTCATCCACCAGTACAGTTACATTACTACCCCTTAGGTTTGTCTTTATCTCCTGACACTTGACTTGGTCTTACTTATAAAACCTCTGCTCACTTATCTATAAGAGTCTTGCCAAGTATATGATAAGAATTAAATGATAAAGATCTTTAAAAATCATACCACAAAGCTATACAATTGACCAGCAAACATATGAAAAGACATTTGATGCCCTGTGACATCAAAGATATGAAAATTAAAATGAGAGTTAGACATCATTTCACATCACCTACAATAGCTAGAATTTCCTTGAAAAATGAAAAGTAGCAATTTTGGAGAGGATGTGGGTAAATTAAAGCCCTCATACATTGGTAGTGATAAAGTAAATGGAAATTGTAAGTTTGGTGTTTCAGTTAAGTTAAATAATCATATCTGACCGAGCCATTGTAGTTCTGAGTGTATAGCTCAAAGCACAGAGGACATGTGAACAGTGCTGCATGAGTGTTCAGAGAAACACAGTTCACAATAGCAAAATAACAGACCCCATCCTAATGTCCAGCACTGATGACCAGATAAACAAATGGGAATATATCCATAAGTTGAAATGCTATTCATCCATAAAAATAAATGAAATACTGATAAATGCTACAAACTTACAAATACTATTCTAAGCAAAAGAAGTCAAGGCTAAAAAATATATCGTCTGATTCCGCTTCTATATAGACAGAAAGTAGTTCCCCGGTACTAAAGAGAAGGGGAGAATGGGGACTGTAATGGGCTTTCCTACAGGTTTGAGGGAAAGATTCTGGAATCGTGGCAGTTGCTGCATGATAAGAACACTCAACAATGTGAATGGCCAGCTGTATAGTATTTACATTTTACCACGATAAGATACTCTGTCACATTGTAAGTGTTCAGTGAATATCAGTTATTATCAATAAATGACTTATGACCTTTTTATGCACTCTCAGGACATCATTAAGCATTGGCTTTGTACTGTCATTATCTGATTGATGTCTGTTTCTCCATCTAAACCCCTCACACCATTAGATCCTTACACAGGACCTTACCACTTGCCAGGCCACCCCTACATGTAGGAAGTCACTAGACAGGTGCCAGACACCATGTCTGTCCCTGGTCTTTCTTTGCTTGGTGAACCTACTTTTTGTCTGACATTATTTAAAAGATTCCTTTGTACCAGTCCTGGTGTCTCCACAGGAGCTCTCGTGAAGCACAGGCTTATGCTGTTAATACAGTGTGCCCGACAGAGCATTTGGATTTAATTTAGTAACACGGCACACATGCTCTCTTGTGTCTCTGTCCCATCTCTCTGTCTCTTTGTGTCTGTCTGTCTGTCTGTCTCTCTCTCTCTATCTCTCTCTCTCCCATTCTTTCTCAGTGGATAGGGCTTTGCACAACAGATTTTTGATGAGAGATAATTGAAATAACAGTTTAGGCTATTATCTGTGGACTTGAGTGAGTGGTCCCGAGCCACCAGAGAAGTAGGAGAAAAATAAACTGGACAAGACAGCTGAAAGAGAAGAAAGAAAACCCCAGAGGCCAATTTTACCTGCCTGAGAATTTTACAATTGCCCAAAGCAGCTCTGTCTATCTATGGGAATCGGTATGACAATCCGTGACGAAATGGATGGTGTGATGATATCCTGAGTAGGCCCAGCAACTCTGACCCCATGCCCCATTTGCTGCCACGGCAAGAACCAAAATAAAGCCAGTACCTCCATGGGCTCAGTATTTCCTATGATTACTGTGTTCAATGTGCCCACAAGTCTATTAGATATTTTCTGTTACTGTCACAATTTGAAAAAAAAAAGTTAAGAAAATAAAAAGAAAGGATGAGAGACTAAACAATATGGTCAAGCTGCAGCCTAGTCAAGCAGATTCCAGTCACACAGAGGCACCACGTCACCACTGCAGCCTGTTCTAATGCATCCTTCTCAGCAAACAGAAGTCTGGTCAGAGGGGACCCAGCGAGTCAGAGCCAAAAGCAGCACATTGCTAGCTGAGTTCCATGCTGTGTTAGGGCCGTTGACCATTCTCCTTTCTGCCTCTCTGTCCCTGGACTTCCCACCCCAGCTCAGCAGCCATAATCAACATCACACAAGGCCACTGGAGTTGCTGTGAGACTATATCAAATGCTCTCTTTAGTTTTGATTTCTATTTTTCCTAATGAAAAACAATGTAAATTGTGGATTGAAATAAGAACAAGTAAAATGTGCAGATGGTATGGCCCTTGCAGGGGTTGACTGATCCTCATCAAAAGTGTTAGAATTAGCACTGTAGAATGGCTATCATCTTTCTTTCTTCCTTTTTCTTTCTTCCAGTACGTAATAATGGCTGTTCACAAGTCACAGTAACTGTCTGGTCTGCCCTCTGTCTTCTCCAGTGGTTCCTATGGACAACAGTAACTAGAGTAACTAGATAAGCAAGACTCTGGATCGGCTATTTCCTGAATACAGACAGCATCAAAGAGTGTCTAAATTGGCCCCTTTCTCCTGACAGATTTATTTTTTAATCATTATTTATGCTTTTTCAGCATGATTTAAAGGAAAATGAAAAGTCGGGTAGGAATACCTGTATGAAGAGTGTCAGAGAACAAAATCACCTGAGAGGTCAGGGTAAAGTTTAACCTTTGACCTAAGTATTTGAGAAGTATGTACAAAGTAACCTGCCTATGCATAATTTTAGAATACATACATAGAGACTATCTCACATTCATTTTTCTATAATACTTTTCTTCAATGGCTCAAAGACTTCTGCTTTCACTCAGAATCACCATTATTTCTTTGATCTGTAGAATTTACTTTCGCAGCTGACAAACTGCCAGGCTCTAACTTTCCACATCACAGACATGTATCTCTTCCACACCGTGATGCCCTCCAGAGACACTGATCAGGGCATGGGTCTGAGTTTAAATCCCAGAGCCCTGTGACCAGGGCTAGCTGTCCTGTGCTGCTTCATCAGAAGGACGGAGTGAATGGCTACAAGTTAAAACCTGACCGCGCACATGTGGTAACGTGTTACTCCAGACACCCAGCTACCTCTGTCACCCCTCACCCCTCACTCACACACACACACACAGCCACATGCTGGCAAATGGCAGAAATAATGGAACCAGATGGGTGAGTGGCCTGGGAGTAGCTAGGACCATATGACACAATTGGAGATTTCACTTGATAGAGATGTTAATTATTCTGGGTTGAGAAAAGTCCTATGTGTAGGGAAGAGAAACTGTGATTTGCAGTTAATGCATGTGTAGAAGAGGCATGGGCTGTCAGGAGGATGCGCTGCTCGGTAACTTTAGAATCTACACATTCCTCAAGGATTCCTGAAAAGATAATTAAGGGGCTCTCCCTTTAGCTGTGTACAGAATGTTTGTACCAGACAGATAGTCATAAAATCAAATCCACTGCTTAAAATTTGTATCCAAGCTTCTGTGGGAATCTATACAAAGCACGTTATATTTGCGTCTTTCCACTTCACAGTGTGCTGGTGAGGTTTCTTACCTAGAAACAGGAGCTTGTTCTGACTCTGAAATGAACCTGCAGTAAAGATTCAAATGAGGTCATGGGGAATGCCCAGCCCTGGGCTAAGGATACAAACATCAAATGAGTTCTCACTAAGTGGCCACCATCCTTCAGACTACTGTGTGCTCTGATACATCCAGATGTAGTTTTTCCCTAAAGGAAGCCATAGTTGGGAGGAAAATGTAGGAGAGCAGACACTGCCTGAAATTCCTACTCAAGTCCTTCCTTGCTGCTGAAGAGATGGTTCAGTGCACAAAAACAGTTGCTGTGTAAGCATGAGGGACTAAGCTTGAGTCCCCAGAACCCGAGTGAACATCAGATGCCAAGAAAGCCTGAAAGAAGAGAGCATTTCAAGACTTTATGGAAGAGACAAAGGGTTTAGAGAATGTTTATTTTCCTAAAAACAGAAACTCTGAAAACAAAACAAAACATATTTCCGAACAATAGAATCTCTGAACTTTTGACATGAGATCCTGACTTAAAACTTAATATATATTTCCAGACTATACTCATTGGTTGACATTGGTTTGACATTGGTTCTCATATCTCTGACTTTATATGTCCTCTGCCTCTCCATTGTAATTTTCCCTTGGGGATAAAAGCGAGTTTGTCTCCACCCCAGAACTATAGTGTCTAGTACGGTAGCCATGGTAACTGCACATTGATGTTTTAAGTTTTCTAGGATGAGTCAAAGTTTAAAGATCTGTGTCTCTCTTCTATGCCTACATTCCAAGGACCACATGAGGCTACTGTGTGTGACGGTCAAGGCAGATGGAAGGCTTACAGGTAGTTTTAAGCTCTCCAGATTTGAGGGTATGTTTTTATAGAACAGGAACTGTGGGCTACAATCTTCTGCCTGCAGATTATAGAGATTCGCTGTAATGCCTGAATAATTTCACACCTTCATTCTTTTGCTCCTGTTCAAATTTTCACCTCAGTGAATTATTGCTAGAAATAGCTATGGTAATTCAACACTATTCCCAGATGTTTCTGACAATTATAAGTGTCTACAAATTTCCTATTATCTTTTCATAATATTTTATTCATATTGAAGGATTTAGATCCCTCAAATCCCAAGCTCCTGCTTATGACATGAAAGGAAGCTATAAAAATTTCCTTGCAAACCAAGGATTTTGTTTTGTTTGTCTGACTTGAGCATTTAGGTCTATTATGCAGACAGCATGTTACATAGATATGAATAAAGTCTCTGTCCTAAATACATGCGTCCAAGGCAGTGTTTGCACTAAAGAATAATCAGAGACATGAGTTAGAGAACAAATTCCAAAGAACATTAAATAAATAAATGAAATCCTTTTCAACCAAGCGAAAGTAAATAAGCATAAGACTTGCGGGATGCTCTCTCCATCCTAAGACATCAGCGCTCCATCCATGCAAAACACAGTAGGACACATGTGTTGTGCTCCAGGAAAGTCTGTACAGGAAAGCATGTTATCTGGGAAAGGATGGTTTGACAAAACCCTGGAGTGACTGTGTTTTGCTTTCCTGTTTCCCACACCATTTCTGTTCATATTCTTCCTAACTTTATGGTTTTTCTCTCTAGCAACATAAAAGAGAAATAAACAGGAGTCTAGTTACACCTCTCTGCATGCTGGTGTAGCAGTTCTGTCCTTTCACACACATGTGCACACATCTCTCTCTCTCTCTCTCTCTCTCTCTCTCTCTCTCTCACACACACACACACACACACACACACACACACACACACACACAGCCACAAGGTGAGGCCCAGTGAAAGCACCACAGCATCCTTCCAACTTCTCAGCATACAGTCAGCATGTCTGCCCTCCTCGGGATTTCATGAGGACCACGGGGAAGACATTTTCCACTCTTCTCTTAGTACTCTGTCTTTGAAGATGATTAGAAAGTAGGTGCTATGGTTATCGTTCATTTTTAAAAATACCCAGTGTCTCCTGTGAGTCATGTGAGCTTTTCTTCTGGCTGCATGAACCCAGAGATCTAATTTCAAGCTAAGGACGAATGTTAAAGTGTATAAATATAACAATCCCTTCTTCCTAGAAATCTCACCAGCATCCAACAAGAGGGTTAAAAATCACACTTATTTGGTTTCCTACCTTTAATCTTTTTTTGTTTGTTTTTTGTTTTTTTTTTTTTTGGAGGGGGAGAACGGTAGAATTCATGGCATTACTTTCTTGAATGCTTTTCCTTCCAATATGGAGCAAATATTCACTGTTAGAAACTGAAAGTTAACAATGAGTTGAGAATATTTCAGGACAAAGAATAAATATGTTCTTTATGTATGTGGTGTGGCATATGTATGTGTGCCTGTGCATATATATATGGAGAGGGTTGCATGTCTACGTGCATACATATATGTATGTGGAGGCCAGGGATTGACATCGGTTATCTTCCTTTATTGTTCTCAACTTTCTTTCTGACTTTTAATTTTTAATTTATTATTACTGTGTGTATGTGATATGTGGAGGTGTGTACATGTTCAGATGTCATAGGACAATGTTTGGCTGTTTGTCCTCTCCTTCCACGGTGGGCTCTGGCATCAAACTTAGTAGTCTATTAGTTACTGTTCTATTGCAGTGATAAAACACCATGATGAAGGCAACATATAAAAGAAAGTGTTTAATCTGGCTTACAGTTTCCGAGGGTTAGAGTCCGTATGGCAGAGCAAAACCATGGCAGCAGTTTGCTGAGGGGTTCTAATTACCACATACCTTGATATTCCATTTGTTTCTTGTTTCCAAGAATGCATGCCGTTTTCATGGGACATTTATGGAAATACTGATGCCCTAGCATGAAAGGCATCAAGGGAGAGCCCTCCTGGCTTGCTACCTGCTGTGGCTGGGCTTCTGGAAGCGGGGCCTGTTCTGTCTCTCACTGTGGAGCTCTTTCACCTGCAGTAACACAGGGATGGCAAGTAGCAGGCATGTTACCTCTCACAGAACGGTCACAGAAGGGAGAACCTCAGAGGAGTGAACCATACATGTACCCTCCCTTCCAGCCTGTCTGATTGGTGCTTGTGACTCCACAGCAACCCTCTTGGACATCCTGCTTCCCATCTCTTTCTCCCTTTCTTCTGGTCCTGATCTTCCCCCAATGTATTTGCACTGAATCATCATCATCATCTCAGGGTTGTTTTCTGTAGGTGGTCCCACAAGACAGAACTTTATTAGAAATTTGTCTCGATATATATGTGTCATGTGAAAGGGACCCTTTCAAAAGTGGTTCATGCCAGATACTCTCAATTACTTTATACATGCAAATCTCAAAAATCCTTTCCCAGCCCTCTGAGGTAAGGGGCTAACTAAAATCTGTCTATTTTGGTTCTTTTCAGGAGCAGAAAATAAGCGCTTCTCATATTTTCTTTCATCTTCAACAATGTATTAAAATAAAAAAAACAAAAACCTTGTAAGTACATACTAAAATTTTCAAATTAGCTGTAAAACTGAAATCTGAGATAGCTTGGGAGATTCAGTGATGAATATTTAAGTCTGTTACTATTTTACACAGACCTTCAGCTATAGTAAAGAGGTTGTAGCTCCTTAACTAAAATCGAAGTGGGGGTGGGGAAGGAGCTCAGAGGTGAAGTGCTTGCTGTGGAAGCCCGAGGACTTGAGTTCAGATCCCAAACACCCACGTAATATCTGGGAGACAGAGCAAGGTGCATCCTGGGGGTTCGTTTGCCAGCCGGTCTAGCCAAAGCAGCCAGTTCTAGATCCAATGAGAGATCCTGTCTCAGAAACAGGGTAGAGAAGGAGCTGAGGAAAACGTCCCAACTGACACACTGAAGCAATTACGTGACAGCTGCAGCCACTTCCTCTGAACCTTCAGTTTTAAGGACATTTAATAGTAAAACTAATTGATATTATGCTGCTTAGACAACTAAATGAACTAAAATGTGTAACAGCACACTACAACTTATGATGCAACAAGGATGAGCACCTCTTCATTAAGGCAGGAAATCTGACAGCAGACTGTCTGGCTTCAGATCCTGGTTCTTATCTTTTCGAGTTGTTTAAACCTTGGGCAGATTATCTAACCTCCGTGTGTCTTAGCGCTCTCATCTGTGAAGCTGGTGATCCGCACACCTGTTTCTCATTCACCGGGCTTCGGTGTGAAGGAACTCTTGGATCAATGACACAGGTGGCCAGAGCTGGGTCAGCCAAGGATCAGGAGACTCTGTTTGGGCTGAGCTATGTTCCTGCAGGACATCAGAACTTTTCAGCACTTCATCCCTTTGTCCCACTCCTCTCCACCATGGATCACAGACTTCGCCAAGAAGTGACCCAATCACACAGAAACAAGAGCGCTCCCTGGGATGTAAACATCCGGCTCCCTCCCCAGCACTAAGCTGCTAATGACAAGCCTGATTTACTCATCCTTCCCTTCACCTCCGTGGCTGATAGCTCTGCAGGGACATGGCAACTGGGTAATCATCAGCTGTCCTCCCTCTCCTCCTCGCCTTCTCTTTCCCTCTTTCCTTCCCCCTCATCTCCTTTTCTTCCCCCTCCTTCTTTCTCTACCTTCTTTCTCCTTTTATCCTCTTTCCTCTCTTCTCCCTCTCTTTTCCTCCTCCTCCCCCTCTTTCTCCTCCCTCTGCTCCCCTTCCTCTCTCCTCCCCTCCTCCTCTATCCCCAGCTATGCTGTGGTTTCATACTGCATTGCTCATTATATAATGTGTTGCCTCCTTGCTCTGAGTCATCAATTGAACCAACTTAATTGTGTTTTTACTTTTGCAATCCTTTGGAAGGCAGAGGGTAGCATTTGACAGATTTCCTCATCAAATGGAGGTCCACCCCACTGAGTATTGGGCTAATGCCATTATGTTTCTTTGTGGTTTCTTGTCCATGTGTTAGGGTTTCCTGGAAGTTTAATAAATACTAAGCTTGCAAAGTCAAATTAGGTAAACAAAGCTCTCAGGAACAGACTATAGTATCGCCCTAATATTCTAAAAAAATCCTTGAATTATTATCTTTTTATTTTGTTTCTCTTTTTTATTTTGTTTTGAATAAAATGACTTAAAAGGCACCAATTTACACTGTATATTGTTCACTATATGACCAGCTCTGCTTGGGTACTTATAGGAAAATGAGGAGGAAGGAGACATGAGCTTAGAGTATTCTGAGGGGGAAAAAACCCACAATTCCATGTTGGTAGATAACTAGGTTTTACAAGTAGCTGGATCTCTTAGTTTTAGTTCAGCCTGGTCTACAGAGTGAGTTCCAGGACAGCAAGGGCTTTGCAGAGAAACCCTATCTTGAAATAATAAAACAAACAAATAATTAAAAAAAATTCTTTAACATGCCGGTTGATAGTGGTGCATGCCATTTATCCCAATACTTGGGAGGCAGAGGCAGACAGATCTCTGTGAATTTGAGGCCAGCCTGGTCTACAAAGCAAGTTCCAGTACAACTAGGACTGTTGCACAGAGAAACCCTGTCTCAAAAAAAATCCTTAACATGATTTATGTTTTCCTTCTATATAAACAGTTCTTGCTTATATGACCCCATTTATTCTTGCTACAACTGAATACCACAGACCTGGGAATTCATAAACAATAAAGGTTTGTTTGACTCCCAGTTTGGAAGCTGGGAATCCCCAGAGCATGATGTTTGCGTCCAGGAAGGACCTTCCTGCTACATTGTGGCATAGTGGAGGAGGGCATAGGTGGTAAAGCACCAGCGCCAGAGAAAACTCTTGTCCAGAACAAAGCCCCTTCCTTGATACTCACTAATCCATGAACTAAGGGTGGAGCCTCAGGCCTGTTGCCTCCTGAAGGGCTCTCCTCTCAATCTTCTGCATTAAGGGCCATGTTTCTAGCAAGTAACATTTATGCATGCATTCGAACCTTAGCATTTTAAAAGCTGACAGAATTCTTATGCCGCACCCCCCACTCCCCTTCCCCCCTCCCCCATCCCCCCACCCTCCACCCCCACCAAAGTAGGATACACAGTAACAAGTCCAGGTTTCATTGTCATGGTTCAGAAAAGCGGAAGAGGGATTTGCTATTAAACAATCCCTAAATGTGACAAGTTTATCTTGATTTCATCCTCATACACGTGTCATAATGGAATTGACAGTCACTTTCCAAGGTCACCCAAATGCTGAAAAGAAGAAGGGGATCTGAAGAAATTTGTCCGATTTCCGGGTCTGGAGCCTTTCTGTCACACCGTATGTGCAACTGTGAGTGTGGTTCTGAAGAGAACAAGGTGGGGACTGTAGGGCCCACTCCTCCAATGACACTGTGAGGGAGGGATTATTTGCAGAAAATACTCTTTTTCTTTTGTTAATTTTGATTACTCATTATTCTCATGAGAATGCATAGGTTTCTCAATCCATATCAAAGAATGACAGTGTATGTGTATAATCCTAAAATAATCAGTATTTCTATCCACAAGCCATATTGCAGCTTATTTTATATAACAAATGCAGCATTGTACTTTAGAAAGCAAGTGTATGAGTTACTACTAAGAAATCTCAGAGATATAGGCAACTAACTAAACGTGTTCATAAAGTCAGAAGACCTATGACAAAATTGGAAAACTGGTTGGATATTTTTCATTAAGGCAAATGCTTGGTCCATAGTCACTATGAAGTGTTCCAGTTTGGACTTCTGGCTTGTTTCCAGTTTCACTCTGCAGACATCTGTCAATTCTCTGTGTCAAGATGTCCATTGGCTGACTCCCATGTCCTTATGTAAGAGGAAGAAAACAACTCGAGCAAATGCACGCTCCTTCGCAATGAGAACTTCTGCCATGAATAAGTACATTCTCCCCCAAGGTCTTCCTCACTGAAAATGCTTCCACCACCATAAAGATCCTTCCTGTATTTGACAGCAGAGTATTTCGTGACCGTGGATGTGATTTTATCCTTCTTGTGCTGTTTAGTGTTTATAGAAAAGACAAGCTAGATGTCTGTGATTATATTTCATTGTTTGAGCAATTGTTCGATGCTACATTGTGATATCTCTAAGCATGGTTTTTACTTATAGCCTCTGAAGGATAGGAAATAACCTGTGGTAGACAAGAACTGTATTGGAGGTCATTACTATTGGACTTACAGCAACTCTTTCCTGAAATGGACTGCATATGAATTTCCGAGTATCTGAATTCTCTTATAGTATTTTATATTTCCTCTGTGAGTCTACCTATTATCCAAGTTTAGAAAGCATGTGCCAAGTTAGGCTATTTTTGAAAGATTATCAAAATTATTCATTTCCACCAATATTTTTAGAAGACAGATAATAACTGAAGAACTCTGAGAAATGAGAACTAAATATAGTGTCTCTTTGAAGTTAATTAAATACAGAACTTGTTCTGAGTGTCTATATGAGAAATTCTTCAATTACACTTGGCTTGATCCTTCATATAGTTCTGCAGCTTAGCTTATTAAAGTTCCCAAAGTGGGTTGACATTGCGTATTACTACGGATTGAACATTCTCTCCAAACTCATGTTAAAATTTAACTACTATCATAACAATATTAAGAGAAAAAAGAGTTTGAACCAAAATATCTGTATTCATTACTTTTCTATTGCTGTGATAAAACACCACAGTTAAGGCAACTTATAGAAAGAACTTACTTGGACTACGGTTCCTAAGGGACAAGAGCCCTTCGTCACCCAGAAGGGATGGGTAGCAGTAAGCAAGCACGGTGGTAGGAGCAGCTGAAAGATTACGTCTGAAACCACAAGCACTCTCTGAATTCTCAAAGGTCACCCCCCAGTGACATACTTCCTCCACTAAGGTCATGGAGATGCAGAGATCCACAGTTAAGCCCTGGGCCAAACTCCTGGAGTCCAGCTATAGAGAGGGAGGAGCAACATTACTAGCAAAGGGGTCAAGACCATGATGGGGACACCCACAGAAACAGCTGACTTGAGCTAGTGGGAGCTCACTGACCTTGGACTGACAGCTGAGGAAACAGCATAAGACCAAACTAGGCTCTCTGAATGAGGGTGACAGTTGTGTGGCATGGGCAGTGGGTGAGACCACTAGCAGTGGAACCAGTATTTATCCCTAGTGCATGAACTGACTCTTTGGAGCCCATTCCCTATGGAGGGATGGATACCTTGCTCAGCTTAGATACAGAGGGGAGGGCCTTGGTCCTGCCTCAAGTGATGTGACAGACTTTGTTGACTCCTCATGGGAGGTCTCACCCTCTCTTAGGAATGAGGGGGGGGGTCGGGTGGGGAGAAGGTGGGAGGAATGGAAGGAGGGGAGGGAGAGGTAATTAGCATTGGTACGTAAAATAAGATTGTTTTAAAAATGAAAATAGAAAAAGGAAAGTGGAGAATTATCTGGGAAGAGGGAGGAGGGGATAAGAAAGAAAATATGATTGAAACATTGCATACTTATATGAAATTATCAAAAATTGCAAAAGGTGGATAGAAATTAGACCTTTAATAGGTGATTGAGGGATCTGTTCTAATGGATGGATTAAGGCCACTCTACAGGGATTGGGTTTGTTCTGGGGAGAGCGGGTTGCAGTAAGAACAAGTACAGCTGCTCCTGTTTCCTCTGTTTATGTGTAATGCCTTCTGCCATGTTACGATGTCATGAAGGACCTCACCAAAAGCAGCCCTTAATCTTGACCTTATCAGCTTCCAGTAGATGAGGCAAACTTATACTATTTTATTTAATTTGTGGCTTCCCATTACAAGAACAGCAAATTGTCTAAGTCACATATCTTTAAATTTTTAAGAATTACATTTATGCATTTATTCAGGATGTGGCATATGCCACAGCATGTGTGTGGAGGTCAAAGATCAGCTTGTAGGAGACATTACTCTCCTTCTACAATATGGGTCTCTGGGCTCAAACCCAGGTCATTGGGCTCTACAACGGGTGCCTTCTCTCTCTGAGCCATCTCACTAGCTCTAAGATATATCTCTTGACTTCAATCAATTTCAACAGCATCAGAGATAAGTACTTCATCAGTTTAGGTGAATAATATTTGAATATTGGAGTGACTTAAAAGTTCACTTTCTTTATATACGTGAGAAAACAATAAAATTACATTGCACTATAACAATATATGTGGTTTGGTGTGAGTTTTAATAGTGTTTTATACATAATTCCTCAACTGATTTTGTTCTCGAATTTATTTAAATTTGATTACATGCTTTTAGACACTATTTGACTTAATCAGCTGTTTAATTTAATATCAAGCCACCAATAAGAATTTATTTTGTGAAATTAGGACATTAATTTTAAAAAGTAGATAGGTTTAGGTCTTATGTTAGAAGTGAATATTTTTGGTGTTGTACAAAGAAGCATATATGATCAAAGTGAAAGTTACCCAACAAGGCAATCTTTTTACAAAGATTAGGTGTTCCACCCAGGATTAGCCAGAAGCAGCACACATGGCCAGGATGGTCCCTTTCTTTCATTCCGAAGGCAATAGGAAGCTTGGATGTTCCTCATTGGCTAAGGTTCATCTTCACCATCTACTCCCAACTGAGCAAGTGGCAAGAATAGGGGAACAGGGAAGAATTCAGAATTAGCTACATTTAGACGCTTAAGCATTGTAGGAATTCCAGGTAGCTCATTACACTTGGTCAAATAAGCATACCTGAGGAAAGACTGTCAACAGGGCCAACTAACAACAGAGAGGGGAGAACAGGAGGAGAAACAGGCACACAGCCACTTAAACCTGTTTGTACGCAGAGAAATGACCAAATCTTTCATACTTAAAATCATCATTAAATTCTAGCCTTGGCATTTCAATGCTATCCAGTGCCCACCAGATGCTAATAACTATAATTTAAACTAAGGACTGACTCTTGAAGCTACATCCACTTGATGACCATGGCCAGCTAAAAGGAAAATAGAACTATTGGAAAGACATTCGTGAAATGGGAGTTCCTTTCTAGCATAAATTATGTACCATGCGACATTTAATTTTTCATCCTTCAATAATGCTTTTGAACACTGAACCCTAGAGAGGAGAGTGGAGTCTGCAGACTCAGTTAGACACAGGGATGCAGGCACTCCTCTGGAAGACTAGGGAACTTAACAAGGATGGACACTTTTAAATTAGATCAGCATTCTCCTAATGACCCAGTGATGTAGTACAAAAGCTTATTGGTGAGCTTTGCCCACTTCGCAAAAAATATTTCTTCTCTGAGTTTTAAGAGTGGACTGGAAATTGTTACTCAGAATATATCTACATTTTAATGTGGGTTTTTATAGAACCTTGGGCACTTATAAAATACTTGTTATATTACACATTTCTATATTTTATACTAATAATGAGGAAAAGGCCATGAGTAATAACTTCTCATGCTCATTTCAAGTATATAGTAAGAACTCTATCAGCCTCCCATGACCACTCCATTCCCATAATTCAAGACAATGGAAACATAGAAATGTTCAAAGAATATTACTTGGTCATCCTTACTTGCCTGAGTTATGTTAATAAATATCTAGTGTTAATAGGGTTAAAATGACAAGATATGGGTGTGACTTTAATATAAATGTGAGAATGTGCTAAGCTCTTGTGAATTTTCAGAGATTTTGAAGAACAGTTTGTGTATTTATGAACAATGCGGAGTCACAGATAGCATCAAGTAAGGGAGCAAATAATGAAGAAATGTTTGGCTTCCGTCTAATTTTACAAGCATGAGGAGGCCCAGACAGTCTATTGGCTTGCCCCAGTCTCCCAATAACACAAAATAGAAAGTCAGACCCCTTAAATTATCTTCCTGACCAGATGTGCAGCACTGTATACCCGACACTGGATGTCTCTGGTCCTTGATTATTAATGAGAAAATGACCATTTTTTTTTACAATATAGTAATATTGCCCCCTTTCTGAGAGCTCTAGATCAATGTAAGAAAACATACAGTTATGGGGCTGGGGAGATGGCTCAGTGGGATGGCTTGGGAGGGAAAGTGCTTACATTGAAAGCATGAGGACCTGAGGTCAGAGCTACAGAATCCGCATAAAGCCAAACATGGCAGTGAATTACTGTAATCCCAGAATAAGGAGTGGAGACAGGCCCAGTCCTGAAGTTCACTGGTCAGCCAGCCTCAGTTGAGAGACTCTGTACAAAAAAAAGTGATATACAAGTATCTCCGTTGTCAAGCTCTGCCCTCCACACATGTGTGCGTACACACAAAGAGAGTTATATGCAGCAGTCAGTAATTATAACATATGTAGTAGCCCTAAAACGATAACAGCAAGTACAATTTCAAATGCACAAGTCACACTTCATAAGTATTTGATGATAATGGTGTTTGAGATCTATTTGAAACCTAAGCAAACACAAACATGGTTGTGTCACATAATTTCTTTCTTACCTTTAGACAGAGATATAAGGTGGAAATAAATCTCTCCTCTGGAGTAACACAAATAAAGTGATTATTAGAGGCAATAGAAGGAGCTGGGCTTGTCTCTTCCCTAAATACATGCTGTTTTACTCAACAAAGATTCTCCAGTTTTTATGATATAGTGTATTTTTAACCAATTCCTGTTTCTGTAAGCCATGTCCCGTACTCCTAAAAATGATGGGAAAGAGTTGGGACCAAGACTATTTGTAATTCAAGTAGACCCCACTAGAGTGCACCATGTAACCCCCAAAGCCAATATAACAGTTTTTAAAAACTCAAGAGGAAACCATTAATCATCACTCTGGTGGTCAGGGAACAATTTCTGAACATTAAGTAAACATGTGCATTGCAAAATAGTGACTTGGAATCTACTTACGTACAAGATCACATGATTTATATTTGCTAAATATACATTCTGTACCAGTAACATGGCTCTAAGGAACACTATTGCTACATTTTTCAAAGAAAAATTTATTCAAACAGGGCCGTCACATAATAAAGGAGCATTGACTGCTTGGCTGACTGGGGCATACCACAGATTTATACTAAAGGTTTGTTGGACATCAAATGACAGAATGCCGATGAGAAGAAAGGGTGTATATGGAGTCAGAGAGAAAACAACCCAAAAACTCTGAACCAACACTGAGGCAGAAGTCAAGGTCAGCGGAAGGGACACAAAACTCAAGCTTGGTTCTAGTGATAGACTACCTTAACTGAGAAGATGAATGCTCCCAGACCTCGTGGGAAAAGGTGAAGAAAATGAGAAGCCCGACGGATCCAACAAGACAGGGCTGGAGCATATTCCGGGACTCAGGAAGAGCGGTGGCAACCCTGACACATGATGTCACCCTCTGAACTCTTGCAAAGCTGGTGTTGTTCTAAATATTAACAAAATGAAGGAGGGGAGAAAAAGAAGGGAGGGGGAAGGAGGAGAAGGAGGGAGGACCAGGAGAGGAAGAAGAGGAGGGAAAGGAGGGTTGCTATCGAAGGACACGACCTAGCAGGGAGGAGACAGATGAGCTAAGAAGGAAATGTTGAGGGGGGGTTCGGACAAACCCAGCCTGAGGGACTTCGATTCTACTTGTCCCTGCTTCCAGTTACCCCAACCCTCGCCAGGAGTCACGCTCCTGAACACCCTTCCTCAGGAGGAGAGAAAGAGTGTGGCTCAGAAGACTACGAGCTGTCAGTCCAGATGCTTTCCTGGCTGCAGAGCTCTGTTGAGTGTCATCAGTGATCACAAAATAAAAATGGTTCTGCAGTTGCATGGCTCTAACAGCTGAGTGGACCGTATATGTTAAAAAAAATACTGAGGATTTGCAAAGAGAACCGTCAGGAAGCCAGACGTGGCTGCACACCTCTATACCCTCCAGCAAGCTTTAAATCAGCTCTGATCCTTGAATGGTGGAGCCGCAGAACTCACCTGCCCAGACGGAGAAGCAAATTATTAAATGTTTGTTTATTTTTGCTAAAAGGGGCCTAGACTCAGCCATGTGTACTACAGGAAATGACGAACCTTGTTTAAATTGTTCATGAATCCGACTAAAGATTCTGAAGCTATTGACCCCAAGCTTGTATTTTGTAAGAAAATGTCCTCTCTCTCTCTCTCTCTCTCTCTCTCTCTCTCTCTCTCTCTCTCTCTCTCTCCCTCTCTCTCTCCCTTGATGATAATAGAGACGGGTATTTACAGTATCTGGAAAAGTCTGGGGTTGTTAATAAATTTGACTGAGAGATTACACACACACACACCTGAACTTTGTGGTTTGAGGTGGAAAAATGGTATTTCCCCGAGAAGGGATGCGGTCCTATGGTGGGATCAGTGGTTCAGGGTACAGATAAGAAACAACTGAGGACCCTTTTTATGTGGGGACACATGCAGGAACCATCACAGTGACCATTCACAGAATGGGACAGACTACATTCTATAGGATGTGCTGCCATGGCATGCCCATGGCATGTGGAATCGCACACTCATTTCAGAAATCACACTGAATTGTATTACTTGAACCAATGATGTATACCTTAGGAATACGATTACAATATCTGTCTACTTTTATGTGTATGCATGTTCACATATGTGGCTGCACATGCATGTGTGTGCATATGTGCTCGCAGAAGCCAAAGACAGACAGGAGTCTCCTTGCTGACGCTCCACTTTATGTACTGAGGCAAAGTCTCTCACTGAACGCAGAGCTTACAGATTGGGCCAGTCTAGCTAGTTTATCCTTAGGATCTTCTCTTTTCTGAGTGCTGGGGTGGGTCATGGGTGGAGCATCATGCTCACCCAGATTTTATGTGTGTTTGGGGGATTCATGTTTGCATAGCAGGTGATTTATCTACTGAGCCATCTCACCAGACCAAACAATGCCAATTCATAATAATTTAAGTGGGTGTCACAAAATCTCAAAAAAAAATGAGACAAGTTAGGAATTGTTGGTTTTATTCAAGAGATAAAAGTAGGAGCTGTACTTGTTACATTTTCAGAAGACCTGAGTTTGGTTCCTAGCACCCACATGGTGGCTCACAACCATCTGTAACTCTAGTTCTGGATGATTAGAAGGCTTTTTATGATCTCCATGGACACCAGGTATGTATATGATACAATACACGCATACAGGCAAAACACCCACACACATAAAATAGAAAAATGGCTGTAAAAGTTAAGAGGAAACCTCAAAATATATCATCTCTTTCAAGTCAGCACTTGTTCAATTTCATTTGCTGTCCTGCTAGTTTTTTTCCAGTGTATCCATCAAAATTCTTCATTGACTATTGCATTTAGTTTGAAATCTACAGCAACACACACACACACACACGAGGAGATTGTTCAGTGGGTAAGAGTACTCGTGCAAGCATGAGGAACTGAATCCAGATCCCCAGGTACCATGAAAAAGCTTGATGTGGCCATATGCACCTGCACCTATAACCCCAGCACTGCAACATGTGTGTGTGGACTTAGTCATAGAGGGCTTGCCTTACATGCACAAGGCTCAGGTTTGATCTGCAGTACCACAAAACAAACTCTGTTGGATGATTCAAAGTGGGAAAATGTACAAAATTAAAGAGATGTCAGATCAATCTATGAAGGAAAAATACAAAAAAGAAAAGACCTCCTTGAAAGTGAATGTATCTATATCTATGTTATAGCACAGCAGGGAAAAGGACAACCAACTGACAGTAGGTGTAATAGGTTTATATGCTTTAATAGATTTTAATAGATATAGGTAAATCAGTAGATAGCTAGAGATAGGTAAGTATCTTGTATACAGTATATAGAATAAACAGTTCAAGTTAATTATACCTATAAAGAAGTGGAAAATACACAAATTTTCTTATTTCTTCCTTTTATTTATTTGTACCTTTCTAACTTTCTACAGTTATTTTGCATTAAGCTAAATAAGAATGACCATGCCCCTGGTATAGTTCAAAATTAATGACTTAGAAGGGATTTGCCTGGTGCCTTCTTGGAGTTGGTGATTTTTGTTTTTGATTTTTGTTTTGCTTTTGGTTTTGTGTGTGTGTGTGTGTGTGTGTGTGTGTGTGCCTGCATGTGTGCCTGCTTGTGTGTGAGTGAGTCATGGCTGTTTTACTCAGTGTGAAATGGGGCAGAAGGTAAAATGCAGGCATTTTGCAGCCGAGCACACCGCTTGAGATTCCTTCCTCACACTGCCCAGTCCTACAGGGGCTCTCGACCAGCTCCCAGGAGCCTGTGGGTTGGAGTGTCCCTCCAGCCCTCCAGCCCTCCAGCATGAGTTATGCAGTGCGCCCATGGCTTGCTCTATCACTACACAATTTGTTTTGACTCCGGTTTTGCCTAATTTTCTTCTTTGTTCTTTTTTCCCTTTAACCTTGACACATCCATGGTTCCTAAAGGTCAAAGCTTGTGTGTTTCTGCTAAATTGCTTGTGTTCCAGCAGGATGCTACACCCAAAATCCTTTGTTTTGACAGTTTCTTGAGGGGTCTTACATGAGGCTTGGAGCCAAGAATTACAGCTCCTTGCCTGGCTACCTGTTAAAAAGTTGTGCTCAGGGGCTGGAGAGATGGCTCAGCGGTTAAGAGAATTGCCTGCTCTTCCAAAGGTCCTGAGTTCAATTCCCAGCAACCACATGGTGGCTCACAACCATCTGTAATAAGGTCTGGTGCCTTCTTCAGACAGAATATTGTATACATAACAAATAAATAAATATTTAAAAAAAAAGTTGTGCTCAGGGCTCAAGCACAGTGGGCATTGAGTGGAGACACCCCAGCTTTTAGGAATTCTCCGAGTGACTGATGGAGATGGCACAGGGATGGAAAGTGAAAGTTTATGTAATACAGAAAACTAGATGGGGTCAGAGTGACCAGGGCGGTAGTAGCGGGAGTGGGGATATCTGTCTATAAGATCAAGTCTCTAGCTACTGTTAGACTGTAAATGGAGACTGCTCATTCATTTCCTGGCCACCCAGACACAAATAATCACACAGAAACTATATTAATTACAATGGTGTTTGGCCAATGACTCAGGCATATTCCTAGCTAGATCTTGTATCTTAAATTAACCCATTTCTGTTAATCTGTGTATCACCACAAGGCATGGCCTACCGGTAAGTTTCCTACATCCCAGCGTCTTTCTCCTTCGTCAGCTACATGGTGTCTCCTTTTACTCCACATATTTTTATATCTCTTCCAACCTGGCTTTATTCTGCCCTTCTATAGGCCCAAGCAGCTTCTTTATTAACCAAAACTAATAAAACATATTCACAGCATACAGAGGAGAATTCCATATCATTAGACTTACAAAGAAAATGAAGTATGGGCTGGGAGATTGTTCAGTGGGCAAGAGAACTTGTGCAAGCATGAGGACCTGAATCCAGATCCCCAGCAACCATGAAAAAGCTTGACGTGGCCACATGCACCTGTACCTATAACCCCAGCACTGCAGGAGACAAAGACAGGGGGATACTAGGGCTCTGCTGGCCAGTCAACCTAGCTAAAACCAGCAATTCCCAGGCTCACCGAAAGACTCAGTTCAAGGCAATAAGAGAGAGTGAGATCTTGTCAGACTCCCAGTGTCTTCCTCTGGCCTCTGTGTGAACATGCACAGATGTACCCACTCCCACACACAATGCACATCCACACATGTATCTGCTTCACACACATCTGAAAAAATATTGTCTTGAAGGAAGATGTCTTAGTGCTCATGCCATGGAACCAATGTTCAAAGTCTAAATGAGACCTGAGACTAGCAGAAGCTCTTTGCCAAGAATTAAGGCTACAGAAGAACCCAAGCCAGAAGCCGCATGCTGAGAACACAAATGCAACAAGAGGCAACTTGCAACTCTTGAGGTCAGAAGGAAAACTTATTAGGGGTTTAGTATAGAATCCCAACAGAGGAGCCAGGGGACAGAGGGGACTGACTCAGGAGTATGGAAGTGTGGAAGAGCTAGGCCAGGAAAAGGCATGGAGGACGAGTACTGAGATGAGGGCCAAAGATGATGAAAACAAACTGAGAAACCAAGGAACAAAACCTTGGTATATTTGACAACATTTAACATTAATGTTAAAATCAGTTCAAGGAGACACCATTAGGAAAGCAAAAACTTTGTCACTATCCTTGTAAACATTTTGGAGTTTAAGATGACTTTTATTTTAAGTTAGAAAGGAAAAAGGCAGGGTTAACAGGGTGGTTAAAGCCTTGGTGATTTAAGGCTGCATGCATAAACCAGAGTTGCCATACAAAGAGAATTCAGTGTCTTCTTTTCTGTGCATGCACATGAGTGCACACACCGACACCCACACACCCACTAACAAGTGTTTCTTACAGCAGAATTTCATCCACTCAATTAAAGAATTTGGTCTTTATAAGAACAGACAGTGGGGGCTGGAAAGATGGGTCAGTGGTTAAGAGAACTGACTGCTTTTCCAGCAGATGCAGGTTCGATTCCCACTACACACATGGCAGCTCACATCATCTGTAAGGACAGTTCTAAGGACTCTGAAGCTCTCATCTGACTTTTGAGGATACCAGCATGCTTGTGGTACTCATACATAATGCAGGCAAGACACTCCTTCATATAAAATTAATAACTAATTAAGAAAAATAGAAATCAGGGCTGAAGAGATGGCTTAGTGGGTAAAATGTTTGCCACATAAGCATGGGTACATAAGTTCAGAACCCTAACATCCACATAAAAAGCCAGGTGTGGTGGTACCCATCTGTAATCCTCACACTTGGGGGCAGGTGGCCTAGACAGGCAGATTCTGGGGGATTGCTGACCAGCCAGTATAGCCAGTTTGGTAAGCTTGAGGCTCAGTGAGGAAACTTAACTCAAGAATTAATAAGGTAGAGAGGAAGAAACCCAGCATTGATCTGTAGACTTCTCATGTGCGCATGAACATGTATTCACACTTAACCCACACATGTGTGCATAGAACACATCCATACACATACACCTCAGAGACACACATATACACAAAACAAAAACATGGAGTTTTAAAAATATTTTTAAAATTTTTTGATTATTATTAACTTGTTCCCCCCCCTTTTATTTCTTCCTCCCAATCTCCTCTATGTACCCTCCCACAGCTATCTTTCAAATTCATGGCCTCTTTTTCTTTGCCTGTTGTTACATGCGCGTGTTTGCTACCATGGATAGTACCCCAAATATGTGTCCTTTATCAACAGTGGGAAGGGAAAGCTGGAATGATGGAAGACAATGAGTCATTCAAGAGTTGGGGTACCAAAGACAAATGTGACCATCATCTGGATTCGCAATGCCAACCCTGCATCTTTAGAATAAGCTTTGGGTTTTCTACATTCCCTGTTAAGAGCTGATCTCCAAAATAATGGTCTTTCCTAAGGAAATAAAATATTTGGTGACATTTCAAGCAAAGCAGTGAAGAGCCTCTGCATGCAGATATTGTTATCAGATTTTCCCACTTATAGCGCACACAGGAAACCATAACATTTCAAAAGCTAAAAAGAGGGCCAGTGAGACGGCTCAGAGCATAGGCATGAGAGCATGCAATCCTGAAGATCTGAGTTCCATCCCCCGGCCCACAAGGTGGTAGGAGAGAACAGACTCCAGGGAGTTGCCTTCTGACTTCAAGCACCTGTCATGACACACAAGCACCTGTACAAAGCCAGAGTGAGGGGGTATTTTCAAGGGAGACTATGGCAAGTTTGGAAGATGATGGGGATTCTTGATTTTTATATTTAGCCTCTTAATAAAAAGTACATTGTGTAAGTAATGTCATTGCAGAATTTTTCCATTATAAATTTTATAATGTATTAACATCATACATGACAGTTCATCACTAAAACATTTCCACGTACGTAATTTAGAGAGATTTTGGTTTCCCCTACTGATTTATTAGTTCAAATGAAGGAGATAAAGTATGCCATAGCTAAATACAGTAAATATTAATAGTCACAGGACCAGTGAAGAGCTTTGGATACAGACTATTGTGAGATGCAGAAAGAACACTTAACTCTAAAAATCACCAAGCGGTTACAGTCATGCTACTCATGACTATTCAAGACAAGCGTGAAATGGTATAAAACTGGTGGTATAAAGTGGTGAAGAAAAGAGATCTCCTTATTGTTCTTGTTTTGAAATTTAAGTGTAAGGATTGCAAAAGTGATATTTCCCACATATTCAAATCATTCAAGCTTTATAAGTACAAACATGAATATCAACTAATTACTTAACAGTAGACACCTTTATGCCTCGTCTCTCAAGTCTCCCTTCTAGATGCCAGTCTTGTCCTTCAGCATACTTTCTGTGAAGTTTTATACAAATTGTATTTGTTCTTTCATGTGTTCTTCAATTTAATATTCACCACATCCCTCTAACCAGAGTCCTTGGTTCCCTCAAAAATTAAAATATAATTAGGAGCATCACAGGGTCCTTAGAAAGAGTCATTGAGATTAAAAATGAGGACAAACCCAACACAAACCCTTGAACATATTGTAGGGCTATGTGGGGTTTCTCTTGGTGGCATACCTCAACTGCTGCTGACTAAACAGCCATCAGCTCTGAAGATCAGTTATTCAGATTGAGCACATCCGGGGCAGTATGGTGATTTGAGCAGGCTTGACTCATCTCTACTGGGCTCCCTCAAGCATCTCTGGATGTCCGCAGAGTCAGCTGGAGGCTGGCCAGCTAGTGGGTGCAGCACCTGGGTCCCTCTCTCCATGTCTCTTCTCATCCTCCATCAGGCTAGCCCAGGCTCCTTACCAGAGGGGGTGAGAGCTCAGCAGCAAGCTGAGCATGCCCAGTCTCTGAGCTTATGCACAGGGAGCTTCTACCACTTTCAGTTGATGAAAGCAAGTCACAAAGTCAGTCTGAGGGAGGAGGCATGGAGAATTTGGGGGTGTTTTTAAGTTGACTGTAGTCTTTAACCCGTTTCCGTTACTGCCTATACTTTACCAAGGTATCTTCACTGTTAAAATATACTTTGAAATGTTTTTCCTTTTTCTTCAAAATCATATGTATCTCCCCAGGATACACTCTGTTTTCTTTCCCTACACATCTCCTTTCTTCCTGAGGTTACATCTACACAGCACTTTGTCAGTCAAGAAGTGCTTTCATCAAATAGACGGCTTTATTTAATTCTCATAATCACACACAAAGCAAGAATTTTTGTTTCCATTTCATACTAAGGATATTGACTCAAAATGACTTTAACTGGGCACTGTGTTCCCTACAAACTGCCTTGAGAACCAGCTGTTACATATTTAGACATCTCTTGAGCTAGCTGTTAAATACAACCTTTAAAAATGAAATTTTTATACATCTCTTAGTAAATAAGTTAGAGTAAAAGTGGTACTTAAAACTCAGCACACTCTGATTGTTTTACATTTTGCTACAATTGAGGTTATTTTCATGTATCTCTGTTGTTGAGAGATGCTGTATAATGGTGCGCTCCCCACTGTCGATTGCAGACTGCAGTCTGGTTGCTTTCTTCCCCTCCTTGACATCTCATCTTAGAGGTTCACTTTATTCTGAGAGGCTCAGGCACTGGGGCAGGCCACGTGCGTTACCAAGAAAGGATTCTGTATCATTGATTTTACGAGAAAGCAGTGTCCCAGCTGACTCTTCGCAATGTATTCCACAACTTGGCAGACAATCAATCGTCAAGCGTGTGCTTCCTTCCCACCACTTAGCAGCCATTATGTTATACAAGCCTCTCCCTTCTTAACTTTAAAACAAGAACAGTAAAGACTACTGCACAGAATTTTGTTGAGTTTAAATGAAGTTTTGCATGTATGTATGTATGTATGTATATAAACATGCTTGGCATACTCTAAGTATGTCAAGAATCACTAACACATCTTTGCTACATCTTAGAAAGTCACAGGAAGAATAGAAAAGTGTGACAAATACTTTGGTTTTTTTTTTTCAGTCACATCCATAACAGTTCCCTGGCATTCTTACAGAAATTCTATTATTGTCATGGTCTGCTATCCAATTGAATAGGGCGTTTGGTTCGAGAGGCAAAATTCATATTCAGCTGACCAGAATGTGTCAAGGAGTCCTTGGGGGACCTAGGACAAGAAAGAGTGGCCCCAAGGAGAATAGGTGGGGCCAGGAGGTTGTGCGGCCCTTTAAGAGCCGGAAGGTGGTGTGGCAGGTGCGTCTCAGCTGTGATAACCGTCTCGGGTTCTTATATTAGTCCTCAAGTTTTATATTTAATAAACAGTAAAAGAAATCCCATCCTGGCATCTGCCAGTGATTGGTGTGGAGATGGCAGTGTAAACCAGTCAAGGTCCATGAAGCAGGAACAGGTGACTTTTACCGTTCTCATGATTGATGCAAGAGGTGGAGCAGCCGTGCAGCAGCAATCATGAGGCTGAAAGCTGGTGCACTAATGACAGTGCCATGTGGGAGAAGGAAATAGCTCATATCCTTGAAGACATAATCAGGTTACTGAGTGTTCCTGTACTGCCAACTTCTGGACTTGTACGTGTGTAAGACCTGTTTGCTACCTATGCATCAGTCAGCGCATATGTTCTATGATTATTTACACAAAAGTATTCTTAACTAATAAAATGCATCAGAGTTAGAGATTGGGGGGATGCTCTAGGAGGTTTGTTGAGACTGAGTTAATAAAATCAGTGAAGGTGTTTAACTTCACAATAAATATCTTCTTTGTGTGTAAGTGTGTGTACATCAAGAAGCCAGAGGTCAATGTAAGCAAGCCCCAGAGATCCTCCTGTTTCTGTCCCCTCAGGTCTGGGATTATAGCCACACCGGGCTTCTATTTGCATGCTAGAGATCTGAATTCAGGTCTTCATGATTGCATGTCAAATGTCTTACCACTCAGCCATCTCCACAGTCCCAGTGATAAATACAACATATAAACATTTCCTTACTCATTGTTGATTACAATCCTGAGAAGCTCATAAATGACGGGAGTACCAAATAAAAGGTTCTATAAATAAAGACATTTCCTGTGGAGATAAAAAAAATCAATTTTATTTCTAGCCATGAACATACTCAAAGATGACAGACAATACAACAGGAAATTTAATCTGAAGAACGGTGACCTAAGAATAGAATGAGCCACATAACTGTCAGAAGAAAAATTTGTATAAATATAAAACATGCTGCCCATCCAAAGGGATCTATACATATTAGCAGAACTCTACTGATATTCTAATGGACTGATGTTCTAATGGGCAGCTGCCTGCACACATGAAATGGGAACTAACTTCTTTCTAACATCCTTTATTCAAAGCATGAATAGAACACTCATCTTTTGCCTATTGTAACTTTTCCTTTGTGGGGCTTCAGGTTTGATGACTATGAAAAGCTTGGTCCTTCCCTGAGGCAGCCCTGTCTCGGGTGCTCAAGCTACTGTGACAGCAAACCGCAGACTGATAAACAATGGAAATCTACTTTCCTCACTTCTGGACACAGGGAAGTTCACAATCAAGGCACCCATGGAGTCTGTCTGGTGAAAGCCCACTTTCTTGTTAATGGCTACATTTCTTGGCTGTGTCCTCAAATGGCGGAAGTGCTCGGGGGTCTGTGTGAAGCCTCTCTCAGAGGTCCTAATCAGGCCCTTAAGGGCTCTTCCCTTTAATAGTATCAAAAAAACCCCACTCTTACAGACATCGCCTTCTCCCTGCACAGAGTTCACAAAACATGACATCCGGGTCACAGCAAGCATCTTAACTCACAGCACTTTAAATGAAATTCTGTCTTTTTCCAAAACATCTCTTTTTTTTTCCCACAGAATTAAATTAAAACATTTGGGAAGTATACTGGATGGGAAAATGTTGGGAGGGTGCACTTCAGCTGGCTGGGATATTTTCAAAGGTCCTCAACAGCCCAGAAACCCATAAAAGCTCAGAATAGGAGGCGATAGCTTAGCTCTGTAAATCCTACTTTAATTTGCCAGCCCAACTTGCCTTGTCTTCATCAGCCTTGGCCTGGCTCACAAATCCTTCAGCTCTACACCTGCCCTCCCTGTCCTGTGCACTCCTTTTGTCGGATTTCCATCTGAATTTCCATTCCTGTTCTTTTTCAGGGTTTTAAGTTGGTTATTCTTTCTCTTCCTTCCTTCCTTCCTTCCTTTCTTCTTTTCTTCTTCCTTCCTTCCTTCTTTCTTCCTTCCTTCTTCCTTCTTTCCTTTCTCCCTTCCGCCTTTCCTTCTTTTTTCTTTCTTTCTTTCAGCTTGACATTCAGAAAAGCTCCTTGCTCCTACCGCCTCCAGCCAATATTCTGTCTGGCTGCAGCTAGGTCATGGCATTTTCATAATATTCACTGTCGTCTGCTTAATCATTTATGTGAGCATTAGCTGGGCCTCAGCTCATTGATCTGCGTGGCCAAGATCCACTCTTCAAGTTTTTGCTGTTTCAGAATCATAGTATTTTTTTTTCTTCCACCATCTGAATTCTTTCCCATTAGCTTAAATGTTAACAAACACAGAACTTGTAACCAAGAATCTTAGATATGAAGACCTGGAGTCTTCAAAACACCTGAAGAAGCTGCTCATTTTCCATGGTTGCCCCCCCCACTGTATACACACACACACACACACACACACACACACACACACACACACACACATATATGGGTGGGACAGTGCCCTCTAAACAGCACTTACTTCATGAGTCCCAGGTTAAGTAACATTGTGTGTGTGTGAGAGAGAGAGAGAGTGTGTGTGTGTGTTGTGTGTGGTGTGTGTGGTGTGTTAGAAGAAATACAAAAGGCAGTAGAGTTCTCTCTGACATCTGCTAATACTGCACCATCTGCCCCAGACCTCGCCATATCACTTTTGTGCTGTTCTTGCTTTGAACTTAGCTTGAGAAAAACATCAATCAAAACTCACTGAAAAATGTTGTTCAGCATTTCTACAGGATTTAGCACATCCTACACGTGAGTCTTCCCAACACTATTTCTCTAGGCTTGTGGCTCTCATATGTATTGATCCTTGACATTTTAGATTCCTTCTTATGTGTGTGTTTCCTTGTAAAGATCTGTCAATCAAAATGAACAGTGGATGACCTGAAACTTGGGGTCCTCCTGCTTCAGTTTTCCAAGTGCTGAGAGCAGAGGTGAGCACTACCATGCCTGACTTCTGCATTTACACTACCCCCTTCTTCTCCTCCTTTCTGCTTTCCTCTTCCTCTTCCTTTCCTCTATCAAATGTTTATTGAGTACTTAATGCATGATAAATATATAGGGCATAACCATTAATAAGAGTTTATGTTCTTTGGGGTTTATACATTTGGATTTTGAATGGAACTTCGACGGTATTTAATGTCTATTTACACAACTTAATATGACTGGTTGAATTCCTGGCAAACCCGTAAAATCAGGTCCAGGGGTAAAATAATCAGAGTAGAATGTACAGTGAGCTGTTAGGATAAAGAAATAAAAAGGGATGGGCAGTGAGACAGGTGGGGGATGCAAAACCCTGGATCCGTACCTCAATTCTAGTCTTAGGTAAGTTACCTGTAGTCACCTCATTTATAAAATGGTCATTGCCACCTTGTAGAACCAGTGTGTGTGTGTGTGTGTGTGTGTGT
>PVIU01010733.1:0-68492 GCA_004026605.1 Ondatra zibethicus | reverse complement strand
AAGAAGGGGGAGGGAGGAGGGGTGGGGGGGTAGTGGGAGGGGACCGGGAGAAGGGGAAGAAAGGAAAAAAAATTTTATTTCTTTAATTATGTTCTTGAATGGAAAAAATAAAACAAAACAATGTATGGAAAAAAAACAAATAACCTTATGCAATTGAGCAGGTTACATTTATGAATAAATATGTATGTGCAAAAAAAAAAGTCTCCATGTCTTAATCAGACAACAGTGCTCAGCATCCACACTCGCCCTCGCGAATCAACAGCTGTCTCGGTTACACTCACTGCAGCCAAAGACGAGAGCTGAAGTCCAGTGTTTGGGCTCACTCAGCCCAGCTGCAGCGTAAACAGAGATTCCCAAGCTCCCTGGGTAGTTGAGTAACTATCGAAAAAAAAATAAGATGCACCACACGGAATGACTGTTTCTTTTGTTTGACTGTATGCAGGTTTCTGTGAGGCAGTCACATCTTGGTCCAAGCGATGTGGGTCGCTGTATACAAAGCCTCATCCAGCAGGCACCAGCCTGAGGCTTGGCCTGCAGATTCTGTTTGGCTGTTTTGCTGCCTTTCTAAATCAAGGAATCATTTCTGCCTATACCTCCAATTTCCTCTCTCCTGGCCCAGTAGCAAAGCAGGGCATAAAAAATCTGGCAGCTTATATTCTGCAGATGAGGGAATGTCAGAAAAAATAAATAAATGGGCTCTCTCCTGTTTCATTCCTTCCCTTCAGGGAAGAAAACAGGAGATGAAGACTTAGAATGAAACACAGACATTTTCCAACAACATTCAGCCTTGCCAGCTCCTGATGAGGCTCGGTAGCTTGCAAACCACCCTTCAGGCCTGGCTGCACCATGGCTTTCATGCAATATTGCAGGGTTGGTTTTTTTTTTTTTTTCTGTTGTTTTCCAGTTGTCCGAAAGAAGCATGGTGTGAAAATATAAAGCACCCACGGGCTCCGGCCAGCTGCGGGAACTGAGGGAACACAGAGCTGAGCTGTCTCTGCCTCCGAAGTGTCTATAAGACCCTCCCATAGAGCACAGCCTGCTTTTCTACAAGGGTTTGAAGGCAAAGCCCTTGAGGACAACTCTCTGAATATCATGCCAGTGCCACCATGAGGCTTTTAAAAGGGTAGACCCGACAAGGGAAGCCATCGCCAAGACCTCCAGCCACTCTGGTAGGAGTACTTCAAGGGTAGTGCTATCTTGGCAAACAGGCCATGGCCTCCCATCCTAAAACAGGTCACAAATGAAGAAAAAGAAGCACAAACTTAGCTCTGTGCTTTGGTGTGGTGGTCTGAAAGAAAATGACCCATATAGGCTCTTAGGAAGTTGTACTATTAGGAGGTGTGGCCTTGTTGGAGTAGGTATGGCAATGTTGATGGACGTGTGTCACTGGGGGTGAGCTTTGAGGTCTCATATGCTCAAGCCAGGCCCAGTGTCTCATAGTGTCTCTTCCTGCTGCCTTCAGATCCAGAGGCAGAACTCTCAGTTACCTGTTTAGCACCACATCTGCCTGTGTGCCACCATGCTTCCCACCACAATGATAATGGACTAAACCTCTGAACTACAAGCCAGCCCCTATTAAATGTTTTCTTTTATAAGAGTTGCCATGGTCATGACGTCTCTTCACAGCAATGGAAAGGGTTTCTTCTGGTGTCAACCTAAAGCTGAGATCAACTTACATAAGCTGGAGAGATGGTTCAGTCATTAAAAGTATGTACTACTCTTGTGGAAGATCCAAGTTTGGTTCCTTGCCCATAATCTCCTGTAACTCCAGATCTAGGGAATCTAGTGCTCTCTCCTGGCCTCCATGGGCACCTACACTCACGTGCGCATACACACGCACACACATATACACACTCACACATACCACACATATATACACTTATACTTAAAAATAAAAGTAAGTTTCTAAAAGTAATTTTAATTCTATTCATGTGGTCAAGATCACGCATGGCTCCTGCAGCCCCTGAGTTCTCACCTCAGCATGGCTTTACAGGCCCCATGCATCACAACCTGATCAGATGGCAACCAGGGCCCTGGCAATATAAGCTACCAGTTCAATACTTAGAACAGACTCTGTCACTTTCTCAGTGACTTCTTCCTTGGATCTGGGTCTAGACTAGATTGAGTGGCACTTAGAGAAGGTGAGAGCCCGGCAGGTGACTGTCGACAGCTCCTCTCACCAGCCTCACTAGTTAGCTCCCTTTACTACAGCACGTGCGGGCTGCAAATCAACTCCAAAAGAGGAACAGGTTGTTTTGACTTACAGACCCGGATATTTCAGCCCCTGGTCCCTAAGTCCTGTTGACTTTGGGCCCAGGTCAGCACAGTACATCATGACAGGAAAACAAGCCAAAGAAGACTATTCATGTCACAGCAACAGAAGAGGAGGCACCAGGGTCCCAATATCTCAACCCCTTGGAGAAACTTCCCATTGTCCCATTTCCTTCCACTAGGCTCACTTCTAAAAGGTGCACCCCTCCCCCATGGTTCTATAGGCTGGGAACCAAGCCTTCTACACACATACATACACACATACACACACACACATTCAGGCCCAAACACTAGCTACAACAAAGCAGCCACAGTCACCAGTCACCACAGTACCTACCTGTCCCCACAGGGTAGGCAAGGCCAGGCATCTGCCCTTTCCACAGCCATGCTGATGCCTCTCTGATAGTCCACAATGCTCTCTTATATATTTGGCAACGTTTTCAAACAAAAGCTACTGCAAAACTCGAGAAATGTGTATTTCTGTGGTTTAGTTCTCCAAGTTCTTGGAATTTAAAAAAAAACATAGTTGAATTTTCTCTTTAATCCAAGTTACATTTTGGATAACAGTCATTAGTGATAAGTTCATGTCATCTGTGCACTTGTTTCTGAACTTTCAACTGTGCACACGAAAGCCCCTAACACTCGGGAAACAGTCTCCCTAAGAAAATGCATTACCTGTCTCGTGAGGAAATCTCTTCATCAGATTCAATGACTCCAGTGTGAGCAGAACCCCAACAGGAGGGTGGGGCTGACAAGGTCTTTTCCCTGCTTCAAAGGAAGCATCTCTTGATGGATTAAATGGTTTTTCAATAGAACATTCGCTATTCCAAAATCATTTTAAAAGATTCAATATCCAGTCCTAAGTCCCCTTCCAGTAGATAAATGAAAAGACATTTTTGCCTCATGGGCCAATAAATGTGACTGCTTGGATATTAAGCTGTAAGTCAGAAACTTTATTATGGGCCATGGTGGTAGACGTCTTTAATCCCAGCACTCAGGAGACAGAAGCAGGCAGATCGCTAAGTTCAAGGCCAGCCTGGTCTACAGAGCAAGTTCCAGAATAGTCAGGGCTCTGTAGAAAGATCCTGCCTCAGTAAATAAATAAATAAATAAATAGCTTGGTTATGGAGAAGGTGAGGATCCAATTTGCAATGCTTTTAATCAGTGCAGGAAATGGGCTTGCCATCTGATTCTACTTGTCATGGACCTGTTGGGTTGCTCTTAAAACTTCATAAACTCTGTTTGCTCTCTCATCAAAAATGTTATTACTTCAGAATCTTTATCAGTAATGACTAATAAGAACTGTGGCCAGAATTTACAGAAGGAGTTCCTGGATGTGGAAGAACAAAGATGTGTCCTGAGGGCCTTACAAATCTACAAGACAGCTGTCCAAACAGACAAGGTGTGGGGAGAGACAGCCCAGAGCACTGGAACCCACCTCTCAGAGGTCCTCTCAATGGGCAAGGCCACCAGGAAGGCTTTCCTTAAAGAAAGCAGGGGACAAAGGACAGAACACTGGAGAGGACTCTCAGTGGTGTTGGTTGGGGTTTGATGACTTAAACAAAGGCAGTTGTTGAAAGGTACACTCATCGTGGTTTGAGGAAATAAAACTTGTCTGCTAAGCAAGATTGAAAGAAAAATCTCACAAGGATAGATTTGGGAGGTGAAATCAGAGATGGAAGCGGTGGTGCTAACTGTAGATGTCATGGGGCCAGGCTTGTGTGTGCCAATCAACTTTCAGTAGCATTTCAGGAGGCCTTGGGGTAGTGCTTTGTTCCTTTGGGGTTTGGTAGTATTGGTGGTTTGGTTAACAGTTTTGGTGGTGGTAGTGGTAGCTTGGCTATTGGTTTTGGTGGTGGTGGTTTGGTTATTGGTTTTGGTGGTGGTGGTTTGATTATTTTCTTGCTCAGAGGCTTTACTTTAGGCCCTGGGCATTTGAATTTGTTATGGTCAACAACTGGGAAAAAAGAAGGGTTTGCAAGTTCCCTCACTGCAACTGAAGAACAGAATTAGAATTACAAAGCTGTAATCACACGATAGAGCAGCAACACAACTAAGGCACAGTAAGTAAAAGAAATGGTCATTAAATACATTCCTCGCCCACCTGAGGCAGTGACACAGTTCTAGTTTTAAACTGGTGTGTTTTTACTAAAACAATCTTCTCTCTCTCTCTCTCTCCCTCTCTCCCTCTCTCTCTCTTTCTGAAACAAGGTCTCCAGTAATCCCGGCTGGCCTCAAACTCTATGTAAGTGAGAATGGCCTTGAACTCCTGTTTCCTGCTCTTCTTCTCAAGTGATGCTATTACAAGTCTTTGGGATTATGATCTTCAATCCACCCTTTTACCTGGTCACTTAAGATCTTTAACGAATTACATAGCGCACTGGGCAACTGGTATTCTTGTAAAAATAGCTGATTTGATTGCTGGAGCCTTGGCTCGCTGCTTTACCATTGTTCCATTGACTCTCTCAAAGGGTATTTAGAGACAGGGCCATATTGTTAGGCCAAGCCACTCCCACAAGCCTTTGCAAGCATAACTATCTCACCCTTGAGGTAAGAGTCATCATTACCTGAATTTTTCAATGATGTTCTACCTCCCTACACTGCCACATAGAGGATTAAAGTTTTAACCCTATTTTAAGTCACAGACCAATGGACTTGAGCTGAGAGTGGCCCTTAGCTGATGGGAGGCCTGAGTACCATGAGGATGCTCTGCACAGGGGCAGGGTCCGGGGCCATCTACTGCTTTAGCAGAGAACAGAACAAACTCCACAAGAACACTGGCATCTTCAGTTGGCGTCGATTACCTATGGAAATGGCTTAGATGCGCCCTCATGCGAGGATCTGAGGCCCCTCACACCCCACTAAAGAGACCCTGTCTGGGAAAGAAGACCCCATCTGGGAAAGAAGATGAAAGTAAAAGGTTGAGAAACATTTTCAGAAAAGATGTTTACCTAGCGCTGACCATTTTTAAATCAAAGCTATTTTCAAACCAGAAGAATCTGAGATGCTTTAACTAGGGAGCAAGTGAAACAGTGGAACACGAACAGATTCACGACAGAAAATAAAGATGTGTAATTAGATCTTTGCACATCTAATTAATAATATAAAGTTCTCTTTTGTTTCCCCAGGGGAAAATGCAAGCACCGACCCCACTATCACAGATTATGCAGCCAGGCTTCCAGAATTTGGGGAAATCACAGGGGTCAGCTCATCACCCTGGACAAACTACCTTTGTCATCATGGTGTCTCCCCCGACAGATGTCTGTCCCAAGCTCCATTCATACTTACTTCACAGGAAAAATAAGTTGCAGAGACCTTGTAAGGGGACTCCCTCCCCCCAAAAATGGAAGGGGTTGATTAAGAATAAGGTAAACATTAAGACGAGGTACAACTGCCCAGATGTTGGGACAGATTTCAAGGAAGATAAGAAGACATTGCCACTGTGACCACACACTCCCATATGAAACATGGCACACTGGGCACCTTCCAGACTCCATTCCTTACAGGTTTCCTGTGACTCCCCCCCTCCCAGGACACGCTTCTCTCCTGAACCTCCTTCCCGCTTGTGATTTTAATTTGCCTCCCCCTCTCCCACCCCAATCACCCCACCCCACTTACCAGGCACCTCTTTAGAACACAGTCCCACGCTGCTCACAAAACAACTGCATATTCTGAGTGTCCTCCAGATGGCTTCCTTTGGCCATCCCATTGCCATAAAGGGACTTTCTGATACCACATGGGCAGGACACATAACAGCATCAGGGATGCCATCGGAATCTGGTTGTGAAGCGTGTGCCAATTTCAGCAGAGAGCCCCAGGGCCTGCAGGGACTGTATGAGCCTTGGCACCCTGGCTCTCAAGCCACAGAAGCGCCATTTATGGAAAAACAAATGGAATCGTGGAGCAGTTGAGCCAGAGGACAGTGAGGTCAGGTCTATGAGCTCAGCTCTGAGGACAGTTTCCAGAGTGCTCACCTCCAAGACAGCCCCTGAACACACCTCTGGGGCCAGCTGAGAACTGAAAGCAGCTCCTCACTGTCTATGTGCCATGGGCTACAACTTCCACATCTGACCCTTCCTTCTATAAACGCCTAACATTTAGAGTCGCTGCCCCTGAAACTCCTTCCCACCCTCTCCAGAGTACACTTGTGTCCTACGGAAGGCTTGTGTGAGCACGACCCTGCGGATCCGTAGCTATGGAACCTTCTGTTCTCTGCCAAAATTCCATCTGGTCTCTTTAGCAAGCAACAGTAGATCTGGGGATCACAGGCAATGCCCATGTGGAGTCATGTGCCTCCCAGTGCGAATGTCTACTGCCCCACTGCCACCAAGCGTTAGGATGGGAAAGAAGAGCTGGAAGAGGAGAGACAGATCAAGGAGGAGGGTGAGAAGAAAGGGGAGGAAAAAGCAGGGATCCAGTAAATCAAATGTAAAGGGCACAGAAAGAGCCCAGCGACGCAGTTTTCAGATCCCAGCCTTTGTAGTCAATGCAGTCCTAACTGCATTCATTGCCTACTAGGACCTTGTTGTGCAATGGTGATGCCTCTGACTCCAAATTCTGCATCTCAGTGTAAATGTTGGGGGAGCCACTCAAAGAGAAACTGGTACTTGTTCCCTTCTGCATCTCTGAGGTCTAGCACTGTGGTCCTCACGGCCCTGGATGACAGACACATTATATAACTGGTCATGGAAGGGAGCATGAGCACCCACATCATGTGCATTCTAAGTCCAGGCAGAGGGATGCTTCTATACAGTAGACGTGACCCCACCCAAACCCTCTACCTGCCCCAGCCTTCTTCCCCTGATCCTTGGTGGGTTATGACAGGGCATTCTTCCAACAAGAAGGAGGTCTACTCAGAGGCTTTTCCCACAGGGAGCTTGTTCTGAGCCAGCTTCCCGGTGTTTATTTAAAGACCACTGATGAGACAAGAGCCTCTCTCTTTTCCAAAGGCTTTGCTTTCCATATCTTGAATCACCTGCTGATTCTCTTACTTTTAAAGGGAAGTTATACACAGGGCCACTCATACACTGAGGTACCCCAGCATTCTCTTGGTATTACTCTAAAGCAGATCGCCACGCCCAGGCTTTCTGACACCAAGGCTATGCCCTTAATGTCTGATGAGCCAACCTGTCATCAGCAGTTAGCTTTCCTTAGTCTCTGTCGAATGTCCCCAAACCTATCTTTTTTTAGAGTCTTCTGGGCCCAGTAGCAGACAGTCTTCCTGTACGTTCTCTGTCCTCCCAGCTCTTTCCAGCTCACCCTTGGCACTTCACAGCAAGCTCCAGGCTTACCGTCAGCTAACTGTCAAAGACCCTCGGGCACTTTGAGCACCATGTACTCCAAGCTCAGATGCTGGTTCCCAGACTAACACTCAAGAGATGGTCGTAAGGAACCCTGACTCCCTGTAGACCCGGGATTAGAATTTGCAGGTCACTCAACAAGACTGCAGGGGGATGACTACACAGACTCAAGTCTGGGAAATGCCCCTTTAGCAGAGTGTTTGCAGGCTTCATGGCTTCATCGTAGGTGGAATCACTAAGTGAGTTTAGGAACAACAACAACAACCATTCAAGTTGTCTCTCCAGATTCTGATCCAAACAGCCTATGGTGTATCCCAGGCACCAAAGGGGTTTAAAGGCCCCCAGATGGTACTACTAGGAAGAATGGCTTAAGAATCTGCACTTTGGCTCTTCTAATAATTCATTCACTATCTAGTTATTGATCAAAACAATAAGGAACACTTTTTATAATCTATTGAGTTTGAATTGATTTTAAAACCATCAGTGCTGAATACAGAATTTAGATTTGGGATTTTCTGTAGAGGTGAGAGGTCTGAGGAAGAAAGTTGCAGACTCAGGCACATCCAAGAACTGACATGTTTTCAGCCTAACCTGGTGTGCCCCCAAAAGGCAGAGAAAGTGCTCCTTCTCAAATGGAAGGAGAATCAGGCAGATGGCCAACCTTGCAAGGCACACTGCTATCCCTAGCTAAGAATGTAGAGTTTCTCACAGGAGGCTCTCAGTTCTTTCCTTCCCGTGGATGCAGGCCCGTAGGTGATACAGTTTGGATGGACAATGTCAAGCTCTAATCACATGAGCATGAGCCCAAGCTGGACCCACTCCAACAATGGCAACACCATTGGCAGAGGGAGGCAAGGGTAGCCATCCACCAGCTATGGAGGAACAATCCCGGGGAAGTTTGCCAAAGGGACTCTGCTTACATCACAAAGTCCAAAGAGGAACAAGAACATGCAGCCCAGGGCTCTATAATATGAGGCCATTTCTAGGTCAAGGGATTACTCTTAATTTCTCCAGGAATGTGCTTCTGGCTAGGGTTTTCTCAGCCTTAAACCCAAGGGGTCTTAGACGTTCTGTGAAAAATTATCTTCCTTTATCATCTGTTGTGGTTTGAATGTGATAAGTTCCCCCACGGACTCAATTGTTTGAACAGCTGGCCCCGAGTTGGTGGCACTGTTTTGGAAGACTGTAAGGCCTTTCAGAGACAGAGCCTCCTAAAGGAGACAGGAAGGGGGGCTTGAGTCTCTATAGCCCAGCCCACTTCCTACTGTTTTCTGATTGTGGATGAAGTGCAGCCAGCTGCCTCACGCTCCTGCCACCATGTCTTTCCCACTATTATGGACTTCCTCTCAAATTATAAGCCAAAAAAAACCTTTCTCCCTTAAGTTGCATCTTATCAAGTATTAGTCACAGCAGAAAAGAAAATTAAAGTGTCATCTAAAATATCTTTATTTATGTAGAGATTTGATATCTCCCAAATAAAGATTCTCAAGAACTGATAGAGATAGAGTTAATGCCCTGTGCTTTTTGCAAATCCAGATTCCCATCCACTGGGCACACTTAGGTAGATGAAAGGCCACCTATGTACATCACCTCCTGACCCAGGCCTCCGTGGTGACCATACCTTAAATAGAGGGACTCAATTCCAACATTCTCTAAGGGACACCTCCCAATTAAATACTCTACAGTGCCATCCAAAAGTGAGGGCTTTAATTTCAAAACCATAACTTCTACAATCCTAAACTTTAATGACATGGTTCCTCATAATCAGAAGCATGCCTACAGGGTGCAGAAAATTCCAGAGAGGCCTGAAAAGGGAACCATACACACTAGATGAGGTATACTCTACACTGATTTTGTGGTTTTGATCCATTCCATTCCACTACATCCCAAAGATAAATGAGCCAGGCTCAGAGACGACCACTTCTTCTGTCTGCTTCTTCTCCTCTCACTGCCCCTGCCTTTGCTGCTTTCTCATTGTCTCTCTCCATCTAGAGTTACAGAGCACCTCGTCTTTGAACTTCTCTTTTCTCTTTCTATCTGCTCAGAGAGCAGCTCACCAGTCTCCAGTCTAGTTGACTTTTAAAGCACTGTTGACTCGCAGATGTTGGAGCTCAGTGGTTCAGTACTTTCCTGGTATGCACAAAGCTGAGTTTAACTACTAGCACGGGAAGAAATGATTAACTAAATGTTCTTGATGACTATTCCATCTCCAGCGCCAACTTCTCACCTCTCTGCTGGATGCCAAGTGAGCCTGAATGGCCCAAGACCTTCATGATGAAGAGTCCTGCGTTCCTGATGTAGCAGAGGACAGACTTCTTGAGGCATGTTTGTCAAAGCCTCGTCTGCAGAGGAGCATGGATATTATCATTGACTTAATAGGTGATGTGCTTTTCAGAACTCAATAGGAAGCTCATGAGGAGAAATATAATCCTTTGTAGGGAGCCAGTTTTGTCTGGCATCCACTCATTATCTATCTCACTGAACTGTATCCAGGAACACAAAGCATCTGTCCTTTTCAGAGACCTCAGGTATCCTTGACTCATTACTAGAGAATAGAGTAGGAGCCGTGCTTTTGTCTGTCTTGGATAAGGGAACAAATACAACAGAGAAGGCATAGCTCTGTGATGGCTAATGAATCAAAATCCCATTAATAGACACCAATATATATTAATGTGTATGTATCATGAGCTACAGAGCCGAGATCATACATGCCCTTCTCAAGGTTGTTTGTCCCAGACTTCAAACTCTTGCCTTGAAGGGTTCAGGTGTTCTGGAGTACATGGGACAGATATCACATATGGAAAATCCAGGGCTTCTAGCCTCTGAGCTCCTGCATCATCGGCGGCCCTCTAACCCCACAGGCATGTCTGTCCTTACTTGCCTGAGCAAATACGATGCCTGCCTTATAATTGTTCGGAAAATAGGTATGAGTGTGAACAGCAAGCGAAGAGATTGTTTATCTAGGAACAATTTCTCAAAAGTCCCTTTTAAGGGACACATGAGGGAGGGGTCCACAGGCTGCAGAACGCTAGCTTTGGATTTTCCATCCAGCCTCACGATGCCCCAAAGCTAACATTTAGAAGTGGGTCTCTAGAGCAGGAACTTCTAACCACGATTAACAAGCTTCCTAACTCCTACTAGCCTGCCAAGCTTCACTCTACACAAAGGTGAGGAACAACCAAGGCATTGAGACACGTGCTCCCCTGGCCAATGGATGAGCCATGTCTGCCCACGCAGGCCACGTTATTATCAGCAAGAACAAACAATGGTGTCTGTTCTCCTTTCTCCCCACAACACTGAGCTGCTTCTCCACCTCTGACCTGGAAGCTGAGCCAAATTCCAGCAGAGATCCCAGGAGAACCCCTGGCTTTCCTTGCCTCCTGCTACAAGTTAGCATGATCCAATCAGAGTGGAAGGTTGAAAAGCCTTTTCACTGAGACTACCTTTACAAAGCCCACCTTTGTTATTGTATCCACACTGAAAACTCACAGAACCAAGAAGGGGTTCATGACGAGCGGCTGACATTTTTTTCTATTGTAATTATCAGGGCATTTATTGCTGTTACTCATCTTCTCTGTGTTCAGCCGCCCTGAGGCTGCATTTGCAGGTCCCCTCTCCTCCATCTAGAAAAGAACACAGACAATTTCTCTAGTGACTGAACCTGCAGGAACCTCACCCCATTTTCAGTTACCCACTTAAACATCGCGGGGTAGAAGGAAAACAGAGGCCAACACTTTCCCACTTAGCGTGGCTTTGGGGAGCCCTGGGAGCAGCTAACATATATTACAGCATGAGGTGAGTCCTTTGAGGTGTCACTGAGGAAAGAGTGACGGGCCAGATAAAAGGAACAGAGTTGCAGGAGACCTACAGGATGAGGGTCCCTCCTTACAGGAAGGAACAGGAAGTCTGTGGAGCCACAATGAGGGCAGTGGTTCAGTAGCTGGAGGACAGGAGGAACCAAAGGGGGCAGAGACTTACAGCCAAGCAACACTGGCATGGATGAAGAACTGAAGATTTAAACCTTTAGTGTGCAGTATGTCAAAACTACAGACTTGTCAAAACACAAATACCCAAGCCCAAGCCAGTCATTCTGCTTCAGTGGGCCCAGGGAGAGACCTGAAGGAATCTTCTTTTTCTTTCCACCGTTTCACAGCTCATTCTAACTTCGGTAGATTCTGGATTGGCATTTGAAGAAGGTTAAGACACTGGCTAAAGTAATTTGTAGACTATGTGTGTGTGCCCTGTAGATCCAAAAGACAAATTCAGGTCAGAGTCCAAGAGAATGGCTGTGGTCATGTTCACATCTGAAAGTTAGGTCTGGAGGCCCACAAGTCAGGGCTGGTCCAAAAGCTCATGGTGAACATGGTGATCTGAAGGCCAGTCTGGCAGATGGCAGATGGTACACAGGCAACGATATGGAGGTCCTGTGCCGGTGACCTGACCCTGCCACATCCAACAGCAATGGGCATTCCTTGGGAGGGTGGGTTTCTTCCACAGAAGCTATGGAAAGCAAAGGAATTATAAGGAAGCGATTGCCGAGTTGCTCATCTGACTCCAACACTCATGATCCCAGGTTCTATGATAGAACCTCAAGATGGCACAGTTCAATTGTCAAAGAGCTCACCAAAAAGATAGGCTTAACAAAACAATTAGAAAAAAACTGGCTGTTGAAGTAAGCTGCGACATTGGCCATCAAGAACTGATTACAGTCTAGAGTATAAAAGGATCTTGTGGGACCAGGACGTTGTAGACCACACAGAGAGTCTGGGCTAAAAATTTTTCAAGGTCTTCATCCTTTTTCATATGCGACCCCTATTCTGGCATGCCTGACTCTGTCCTGGACGATCCACACCATCTGAAACCAGGCCTTAGCATCAGCTCTCCTCACAGCATCAATTCTCAGGCAACACCTTAGAGACCCACATCCAACCTCCCCCTGCGGCTCCACTCCTCTCAGCATCCGTGTCTACCTTCCCTGTGACGATCTTGCTACATCCTTGGCCTGACACCTGGAAGAGCTCCCTGTATCTCTCCACTTCAGCCCAATTGTTATTTGCAGATTCCTTCTAGCCCAATAGCTGCCCCAGCATTGGATCAGCAAATATGTTCTTTCTCAAGCCTTTTCTAACCTTCACATGTTGGTATCTAAGCCTCCACTGACTGCGAGCCGCTGCTTGGGTTTTTACCAGCAGCCGAGGAAGAAGCATGCCCCCTTCATCTTCACTATTTTTCTGTGATAAACATATCCCGACAAAAGCAACTCAGGGGGAATAGTTACTTCTGGCTTGCAGTTGAAGAGGGATACAGTCCATCATGGCAGGGAAGCCATGGTAGCGAGAGCGTGGAGGCAGCTTGTCACATTGCGCCAGCAGTCCAGAAGCAGAGTGTCAATAAGAAGTGGGGTTGGGCTATAAAGCCTCCAGGCTCAACCTCACGATGCTCCACCTTCCAAACAGTGTGACTGGCTAGAAGCTAACCGTTCCAACACATTGGCCTAAGGGGAACATTTCATGTTCAAAGCACAACACCACTGAGGGAGAAAGTGATGGACTAGATATGGAGGGGAAAAGGACAGATATTGGGTAAGGAGCAATAGCCAGAGGGAGAACTCACATTCTAAGATCTCTGATAAGCATTTCCTAACTTCAGTTGCTCTGTTGGGAAGTTAGAGGCCAGTTTTTTTTTTCTAGGCTCAAATGAAGAGAAGCTTTGTCTTAACGTACTTTGCAATCACAGCCTTCCACATTCCAGGGGGACCATGTCGGCAAAAGGAGGCTGAAGTGTGGCTGACAAAATATGGAGGAGACTGACTGACGTTAATAAAGCAAGACGTTCAGATCGGCATCTGAACTCAGCCGGAGCTGGACTTCTGCAGCCGCCTAATGCCCAGCTTCGTTTGTTGCTTTAGAGATTCAGAAGCAGAGAGAACCCTGAATTCTAGGCTCCAGGTGATTCCCAGATAGCTTGATCTCTCTCTCTCTCACGCACACACACACACACACACACACACACACACACACACACACACACGTACATGTCTGCACCAGGCTTTTCCTCTGGGGCCACCAACCAGCTCCCAAATCATGACATGGAGACTTATTATTAGTTTTGAATGCTCAGTCTAGCTTAGGGTGTTTCTGGCTAGCTCTTTTAACTTAAATTAATCTGTTTCTCTTTATCTACCATTTGCCTTAGGGTTTTCTACCTTTCTTCCTTCCATATGCCTTACTTTCACTGCTTCTCATGTCTGGTTGGCTGGCAGTTGCCTAGCTGGCCCCAGACATGTCCCTCTCTCTCTTCTCATTCTCTTTCTTCCATCTTCAGAGAGTCTCATTGATAAAAATTTGCAGACAGTGCCATTCTGGGACTCCCACTATTTGCTTAAAATTCCATAGATCAGACACAGTGAGTACCCTCTTCCTCATCTTCTCCTCATGATCTCTTCACCACTGAATCTCAGAAAAGACTTCTAAACCCACAGGCTTGTGACCCCACTCTCCCATGGAAAGCGCGTGGGTGATCTCAGGAGACATTTCTCATCAGAGTGTGCCCAGGATTTTGGCTTTAGTCCCACTGCATTCCAGACTCCTAGGGCTTAGCTGAAAGCTTATGTGAACAGAAATCTTTCGAAGCAGGGGAGAACCAAGATCCTCAATCCAAAATATTATTATCTTCCTTGGTAAACGGATAGGTTATATCCTTCGTAAACGGACTGAAAGATATACAGGGAGAAATAATGAGTTGTAAAGTCATTCGTCAGAGTCCCTAATAGTTGTGGTCTGTAATAAATGTGTGACTGAAACATAACCTTTTCCCCAGAGAAAAATGTCTGCCATTTTCATCAAACAGATAAATACGGTCTCCAAGAAAGAGTTGTCTTATCTTAGACAAAAGGCCACAAGGACAAACATAAAGGACTGTATTTTTGAGCGGAATGGCCACCAAAGAATCCAAAGAATAAACTAGAGTTTTCCCAACAGAAAAGCAACTGTAAACCCTTTGGTAGCTCATAGGGAATGGTCCTTCCGGAAGGCGTGGCCTTTGTAGTCCTCCATGTGCAGTGTTAGCACAGAGCCTGAAAGATGTGCATCTTTCCTGTTTTGTTTTAAGACCAGGCTCGGGACACAGGGTACAGCCTTCCTTCTGGCTTTTGAGCTGTCCTCATTCTGCCCTCAGAGGTCTGCTGCCAGCCGAGCCAGACAGAAATATTCTCCAAGCCTAAGAATGCCCAGGAACCAACAAACCTAGGTGGTTCCTAAGCTTATTTCCTGTGTTCAGATTCTGGAGTGGAATCCCAGGTTGGCCTGGCTACAAAGGCTGGAAGGTAAGAAAGGTGAAAAAATTCTGGAAAATGTTTCCAAGTTTTCTATTTACTGGATAGACAACAAGCCAATAGCTGTTTGGAGGAGTTGGCCTGCTGGCGGCTATTTTCCATAAATTTCCAAAGAGCAGTGTCTGGCCTAAGGGAGGGAGATTTGAGGTGTGGAATAAGAAGGGAGAAAAGTAAAAGGTGATTTATTGGTGCCCTTGGCAATTTAAAGCTGGAGTGCTTGGCAAAGCCAAAGCCATCCCGCTACTGTAGTCAAAAAATTAGCCAAGAAGTCGGAGCTATGAAGGATGGAGATGTCATTTGAGAAGCAAACTGAAGGCGACAGTATAAGTTCTGAGAAACTGACCAGCAACCTGTCAGGAGAGAAAGGTCAGAGAGAGAGAGAGAGAGAGAGAGAGAGAGAGAGAGAGAGAGAGAGAGAGAACAGGAGTAGCTGTATGAGAGAAGAAGATGTAAGGGGTAGAGGAAGGTCTCTCTTCTAATCTGTTACTAAGTAGGAAGAACAGTGTCTACAGTAGATACAAAGGCATGTCTGGAAAAGGAAAGGTCAACCTGTTAGAATGCCAAAGGGGACTCAAAACTAGCGTTGCAACAATGCTGAATGAAAGTACCTGGCCTAGATGTAAAAGAGGAGGCAAATCTTTTCCTTTCTCCTATTTCACAGAAATACACAGTCAGAGCCTGCCTCATTTTTTTTTCAAGTTAAGTCCTCTGGGAGAAGACGTGTGTACCACTAAAAAGGTTGCCTGCAGGCCCCAGATGTGAGGATGCCCTGCAGGCCCCAGAAGAGCTTGAGATGAGGATAAACTATGGCTCTGAATCACACAAACTCATGGCCCTTTGGGAATCAATGAGGAGGTGACCGGGATTTAGCCAAATACCATTGTCCACCAACGAAAGATGTGTTCAGTGTCTCTCAACAATGCTGCAAAGAATACCAACTTCGGAGATATAGAAACAGAACTAACTCACCTTTGTGTATGCAAAGAAAACAACAGCACCAAGCCTGCTGATGGCGTTGTCAGTAGCACCGGGATCGTGGTAGATGTTCTTTACAGTTTACTTTCCTTCCCTCTTTCACTCTCAGAGAAAGAATACTGAGAAAAGGAGTTGGGCGTGTTCTCCAGGGCAGTACAAAGGGCTGGGGATAAGTGGTGGCTTCGCTTTTTGATTTTTCTAAAAGAAGTTTGCAAGTAATGAGCTGGGGGGATTGATAGGAGAAGCTGAAGACTGGATACACAGAATTCAAACAAGTTTTTAACTCTGTGAGTGTGTGAGTGTGTGTGTGTGTGTGTGTGTGTGTGTGTGTGTGTGTTGTGTGTGTGTGTGTGTGTGTGTGTGTGTGTGTGTGTGTGTGTGTGTGTGTGTGTGTACTTCTGGGCATCAAACCCAAGGCCTAGCACTTGCTAGGCAAGCACTCTACCACTGAGCATCCAAAGCCCAAGTTTTCCATTTCTGTGTTTTATATTTCAGACACTAAATTTACAGCCTCTGGCTTTTAGTAAAGCATCCCTCACAATGCCTGAGCACCATATGAACTGGCCCAGAGGCATCCACCAGTATGAGAGAAATGCCAGTCAGAACAATGGAGGAAAGCAATGAAGTGTGAGGGGTTTGCCAAGAAAGACAACAAGCAGAAAGATGATCTGTGGAGCACACGCAGAAGCAACTGAAAGCCAGGCCAAAGCAATGCTAACAAACTCAGATCGCTGTGTTCTCATGTCATAGCATGGGCAATGGGAAACAGAGCTATGGACCTGGGTGGAAAATCTGATCTCAAAGTTTCACCAGAACTAGTGGAAATGGATCTTGGTGTTGGGAATATATGGTAAGCACATCGAGAAAAGAAAACAAAATAGTTTTAGGCCCAGATAATGCTCCATGTTGCTGGTGGCACTGTTCATCCAGTCTTGACAGCCATGGTATCAGACAGATCTCATGGAAGGCAGCTGTTAGAGCCTCGCTGCAGAACCACCGGAGCCAGGGCTGGAGGGATGGGAGCGGATTGCTGCGTAAACATGAGGACACGAGTTCAGATCTCAGTACCTACTTGAAAACAAAAACAAGCCACATACCTGCCTCACCAGGCCTGCGAGCTGGAACAGAGGGGAGAACTTCTAGGCTTTCTGGAGGCCATCTTAGCCCCAGGTTCCAGAAGAGAACAGGCCAGTGAGTGATACATCAGGTCACCTGACATCTTTCTTTGGTCTCTGCACACACTTACAGGCACATATTCCTGCATATACTACACATGCGTACACTGCCCACATATGCATACATACATATATTCCCACATATATGACAAACAATGGAGCTATCCCCTAGTTATAGGCATACAGTCTGCTATACTTATAGTCACTGTAACAAATTTCCACACGTTTAGTTATTTATGTCCTAAGATGAGGTTAAGTGTGTTTTTTAAAAACTATGCTATAATTCTGAGGTTTGGGTTTTTGTTTCTTGTTTGTTTATTTTTAAGTCTGAATAGGTCTTAAGGGAATAAAATCAAGGTGTTGATAAGCCTATATTCCTTTCTGGAGATTCTAGGAAAGAACCTACTTCTTTCTGTTTTGTTTTGGTTGTGCTGTTTTGTTTGGGGGTTTTGCCTTGGCCAGCTTCTGAAAGTCTTGTGCATTCCTTGACTCACGGGCCCTCTCCATCTTTGAAGCTGAAGCTTCCTCACGCACATCACTGACACTCTTTATTTCCCTCTAGTTTTTGTGAGGATCTGGTAATTATAGCAGGGTTTTCCCATTTTAATCACAAACGCAACTTTAATGCTCCTTTGTCACAAAAGCTAACATATACCCAAATTCCACGAATTGGGCACGGATATCTATGGGTGCTATAATTTTGCCTACCACATCTGCCAGCGACGCATAGTTGAGTGTCTCTCCAAGAGTACTCTTTGGCTGAAAGTGGCTGCTCAGTGAAGGGTGGGCCCCAGAGGAAAGTAACAGTCAATAAGTGATTGATTGAAAATCAATGGCCCAATTCCTTCACTTAGCTATGCAGCACCCTCTGCTCTCATGGACCACCTAAAGCCAAGGCTAGAAATGTACTGTAAAAATCTGGCCCCTTTCTCTGTCTAATTATGTCCTTACACCCTCCAAGATTCTATTCTTTGAAAGTCTAGAAAAATATTATCATACTAATGAATCTCTCCCTTGGAGTGTTTCCTGGGAAACTTGGGCCAAAATGATGGCTCTCACGAGTGGTCTCGGAAAGTTGAGTCTAACGTGAGATTCAGGAGCTGTATCATCGTAGGTCCACAGACTACGGAGACTCCATCACTCGAGTCTAGCTTGCACAACTCTCATGTGTTACATGGTGCACATGTCACAACAGTCATCAGGGGTGAGGCAGGATAGGCTCTGAGTAGAAGGAAATGACCAAAGGATGCACAGGCTCCAGCACTCGAGCCATTCCAAAGAAACTGCAGTTACTGAGCACTAACTACTGGGGAATTAGGAAAGACAGCAAAAAATCAAAGGCGATCGAATTGTGACCTAAAGTCAAAGTGTGAGAGTCAGAAAAAGAGACTGGCCTTTTGCTACCAGATGGCAGACTCATCTGAGAGATGACCCCAGGTTCAATTACAAATAAAGGAGAGATGAGAAAAGGTTGAGATTTCAATTCCAGCTGAGCATGTGGTTGGGGAAAGGTGGGACCATGAGAGTTTAGATGGGAATAGTCTTAAGCGATGGACTGAAAAGTCTTGAACCCCAAAATCATATGACCCTTCCAATAACTTACTCCCCCCGTTCAATGGTAATGCCCCCTTTCTTTAAAGATAACACAGGAGTCAGGGATGACAACAATAGTCTCCTTCAGGGTCCAGCCCCAAAAGACCACCTTACAAACCATCTAAGTGGGCTATGAGAAGAGACAAGACCCAAAAAGGACTTCAGATACCAACCAGCATGCACCAGCAGATATCAGTAAGCTGCAAAGCGGAACTGGGGCTCAAAGGGCGGGGTAAAGAAAATGTAGGTTATAAATATGAATGCGGATGAGGTTACTGTTACAGGGCTCAAACCTCCAGTATAGGTGCCCTCACCTAAGCACCAGGCAGATAAAGCTAACATTCGGCAAGACTGTCTCCTGGAAACTAGAAAGAAGCAATGGCACACAATAAGAAAAAAACATTAAGCCAGAACTACCATAATAGCTTATGGAAGGGGAGCTGGAATGAGCCGACAAAGTGGGGGTAACAGTGGAATCTAGAAAAGTAACCATTCAATTATGTTCTGTGGGAAGTCAAGAGGGCATTGCAACTATCTCAGTACCAAGAGGGTTTAGGAACAGGACTGGAAGCTCCATGGGTACGGTCCACAGTAGGGTGGACTGGAAATGAAAATAAAGGAATCATTAACTACCCAGAGCTAGGAAGTCATGAATCTTTCACTTTTCTAAAGCAACATAATCCATAACTACACTATAAATATTTGTCCTCATACCTATCTATAATGCAGTCCTCACCACTCATCAAGGTCTCTTGGAAGCCAATCAAAATCCAGAGTTGTGGAGCCTAGTTCCAACAGGCACATCTACAATACAGCTCCTGCACCTATGGCTCTAGGGTCATCGTGGAAAGGTCAGCGAGAAAGATTGTAAGAGCCAGAGGAACAGATAATTTGCTGTGAGATTGCATCTTCTCGGAGAATCGGAAGCTACACCATAAAGCCTCACAACATGACTGCCTAAACATGCGCTGAGCAAAGGCAACAGGCTAGACACACCAATGTGGGTGTGGGGAAAGCCCAGGAGGCCGCGACCCTACACAAAGAGTTAGAAGCAACTAAGGAATGTTGAGCGTGGGAGCAAGTCTTCCCCAGGGATGAGAACACCAACTAGTTGTCTAATTCTTAATGGTCAGCCCTGAAAACAAAATACAACCGTTATGTGAACTGAGCAGGTTGTACTCAGGGGTGTGTGTGTGTGTGTGTGTGTGTGTGTGTGTGTGTGTGTGTGTGTACATGCACAAATAACAACAATTAATATTAAAAGGTCATCGATTTGAAAGAGAGCAATAAGGTATATGTGGGAAGGTTGGGGGGAGGAAAGAGAAGGGGAAATGATGTAATTACATTATTGTTAGGTCCAGAGGAGACCCAGGACAAATGGTTAGCCGGGGTGCCTATCAACATATCAGAGTGGACACTGGCCACCAGGTTCTCCCAGCATCTTCCGGCATTGCAAGTACTTGTTCCAGAGTCCTGGTTCTCTCAGCACCTTCCCCCCCCCCATCCCCTACTCTGAACCTCTCCATCCCCTAAGCTCCCATCCCTTCCACCAGCCTCTCTTTCCTAGATTACGTAGTCTCTTGGACCATGTGCTCTCTTGACTCTTTGTCCATGCCTTCCTCTTCGTTCTTCTCCCTCTCCTGGTCCCTTTCTTGACCCCTCTCTCTTCTCTTACTCTCTCACTCTCCCCTTATCTCTCTCTCCTTGCATGGCTCAGTCTGTTCTGCTGCCATGGTCAGTCTGGACTCTTCCAGATGCCTCTGGCTGTTCTCTCCCTCATGTCTACAATAAAAACCTTCTCCTCACCCATAGCTAGGAGCAGAAGATGTCCTCATTTTCATTCAATTATAATCTCAAAAAAATAGATAATTTAAAATTTAATAATAAAAAGGAGGAAATGTGATCACCAAGTATGAAAGGTAATCAATGCTTTGCTTCCCTAAAGAGTTCTGTGGCCATTTATCCAAGTAGCCATATCATGAGGAAAAGGGATTCTGTGTATTGAGGGATACAAGACCCAAGATGACCTGAATAACTGAGGAAACAAGGAACCATCACAACCTATTTGTGAGAGTGAGGACACAATGGGACTGACAATAGGCATGAGAAGGGACATAGGTCATAGGCAAATTCTTGTAAGTTGTCTCAATGAAGCTTACTATTGGTGTTTTTAAAAAGGAAACAAAACTGGCAAATCTGTAGTTAGATAAAGCAGTAAACAAAGAGAGAGCTCAAAGAAAGAAAAGCATAACTGGGAAAGGAAATGTCCCAGCAGATGGTGTGGAAGTGCCAAGAGAAGACAGGGTCTATGAGAAGCAAACCTGCAACAACTAAGCAGATGAACTCAAAGAGATAAACTCCCAGGATATACAATCAGTCACAACTCAACTCTGAAGACATACAACATCTGTCTAGATCAACAAGAAACAAGAATATCGAATCAGTAATCAAAGGCCTCCCCCAAATAAAAGCCCAGATACAGATGACATCATGAAGGAATCCTAACAAACATGGAAAGAATTAGGCTCAGTCCCCTGTCATTCTCAAACTCTTCCAAAACATTGAAGAGGGGAAATATGTATAGGCTCCTTTTCTAAGGCCAGTGCTACCCAAGCAACAAAGCCAGTTATAGGCAGTTACAAAAGAAAATTACAGACCAATATCCATGATGAGTATAGATGTAAAGATTCTTCGTATTAACAAACCACATTTAACAGCACACTAAACAATCACGTGCCACAATCAAGTTCAATGGCCATGCAGAGGACAAGGATGGCCCATCTGGCAGGTGCAAATCAATCAAGGGCACAGCTCAGTGACAGAAGGAAGGACAGAGTCGCAATCACCTCTCTAGAGGCAAAAAGGCAACAGCAAAATCCAACCTCCTCTTATGACAAGAACCCTCAAAAAAGTGTATGTAGAAGAAACATGCTGCATGGTAAAGAGCAGATACAAGGAGCCCACAATTAATGTCATACTCAACAGTGGACAGTGACCTCATCATACTCAACAGTGGATAAACAGAAATAAGAAAAAGATGCCTTTGTCACAAAACACCATGGTTCTGCTTCCTCGACCCAAACCCTCACCCTCATCCTCCCACAGGTGTTAGAGTGCCCCTAATAAAGTCTTGCACACAGATTTCTACCTTAGACTCTGTTTTGTGAAGAACGAACATAATACACATTATGTTCATAATACATATAAAGTTCCATTAAAAGCATCCGTACACTTTGACCTGGATGCCTCTTCTCTAAGGCAGTCTGAAGAAACAAGAGAGATGAAGTCAGTTGTGGGGGGGGGGTCACTGTTTTTCATTTCAGCTAAAACTGTAAACAACCTAAATGTTCGATAAGAGAGTGACAAATATGATTCTTTGCAATCATTGCCGTTCCAATTTCTTTTAATGTAAGAAAATGTTCACAACACGATTTCAAGTGAAAACTCCAGGGTGTTGCTATAAACTATACCATTATAAAAAGTTCACAAACACGTTCCGTCATACAAGATCTCCTAAGGAAATTGGGAACATGGGAGGGTGGAAGAGGAGTGGGAAGGGGAGAAGGGGGAGGAGAACTTGAGGGATCAGGAAGGACGAGTTGGGGGAAGGTCAGAGAGGGATAGCAAGGAAGAGATGTCTTGATAGAGGGAGTCATTATGGGGTTAGCAAGAAATGCGGCACTAGGGAAATTCCCAGGAATCCACAATGATGACCCCAACTAAGAATCTAAGCATTAGTGGAGAGGGTGCCTTAACTGCCCTTCCCCTGTAAGCAGATTGATGACTACCTTAACTGTCATCATAGAACCTTCATCCAGTACCTGATGGAAGCAGATGCAGAGATCCACAGCCAAGCACTGGGTTGAGCTCCTGGAGTACAGTTGTAGAGAGGGAGGAAAGACAATATGAGCAAGACCATGATGGGGAAACCCAAAGACACAGTTGACCTGAGCTAGTGAGAGCTCACTGACTCCGGACTAACAATGGGGGAACCTGCATAGGACCAAACTAGGCCCTCTGAATGTGGGTGACAGTTGTGTGGCTTGGGCAGTTTGTGGAGCCACAGACTGTGGAATCAGTATTTATCCCTAGTGCATGAACTGGCTTTTTGGAGCTCATTCCCTATGGAGGGATACCTTGTTCAGCCTAGATACAGGGGTGAGGGCCTTGGTCCTGCCTCCAAGTGATGTGACAGACTTTGTTGACTCCCCATGGGAAGCCTCACCCTCTCTGAGGAGCAGATGGGAGTGGTATGGGGGGGCAGTTGGGGGGAGTGGGAGAAGAGAAGGGAGAGGGAACTGGGATTGGTATGTAAAATAAAAAAGTGTTTTTGAAAAGTAAAATAAAATTTAAAAAAAAACTGTCACATAAAGGAAACTTGATAACTCCAGTGGGAATTTCTGAGGAAAACTCAAGAACATAGATTTTGATTAATTGATCAAAGCTCTGTCACACAGTTAGCGTAACTTCAGACAAAATAAAGGTGATGAGTTCCCCCATGTATTACAAATGTCAAGTATGTAATATCAGACAAACTGGACATGAAGGAGAACTGAACTGTAACTTAAACATTTGAAGATATGGCACTGAAGAGGCTTTGTCAGCAGGACATAAGCCAGAGACACGTGCAAAAGGGACTCTCGGTTTAGAAGTTGCCTCCATCAAATTGGCGCCTGGGCATGTGGTTCTGGGGTGTCCAAACCAGTAAGCTTAACCAGTCATGGAAAGTAAGCCAGTTCCATTCCTCCATGGTCTCTTGCTTCAGTTTCTACCTGCAGCATCTTGCCTTGAACTCCTACCCTGGCTTTTCTTGATAATGACAGCAACCTATAAGCTAAAATAAACCCTTTCCACCCTAAGCAGCTTTGGGTCATGGTGTTTATCAGAGCAACAGAAAGCGAAGTAGGGCAGGCAGCATCTTGCCCTCTGTACCTCCACCCCTCCATGGATAAGGATCTTCGCAATGTGTGGTTTGCTTTGCTTTGCTTAGTTTTTCCTTTAGCAACTTAAGATTTCTGATTTCTTTGACAACTCAGTGAGAAGGAATTTGCTTGATCATCCCCACCTTAAAACCTATACAACAAGAATTAGAAAAGAAAAAAAAAAACACGAACAAAACAGAAACTAAAGACCTGCCCTTTCCCTAGTTGATAAGAAGGAGAAATCCCACCTGTGTGGTAAGAGAATAGACGTGATGTTCATACAAACCGATTGTGGTACAAAGCTGTGTTCTGTTTTTAAAAGGTCCCACGTGCGTATTTTCTCACTTGCAGCTGAGCCTAGCCACACCGAAGAAGCTGACCTCTTTTCTCTGCCAAACCCCAGAGATTTTTCTAAACATGAATAAAAACCGAACACTCGTGTTCCCAGTTCCTCACTCACACCCAGGATGCTTCAGACACCTGGACGGGATAATGTGGAGGCTGAAAGAAGCAAAGCCTACGGAAAACCTGTCACCTCCAGTGCTCTTCACTCAGTGACTGTCTGATAAGCTGTAGATGGGAGGGAGGGGAGGCCTAAGCTTCTAAGGGAGGCAGCCTGTCTCTGGCTTCTTTGTACCCTCAACTCTACTGAAGACTGATAGTCCCTTTCATGTCCCTTTCATGTGTGTTCCTGTCACGGATGTCCTACCTGGGCCATAGATGAGGAGAACTTCAAAACAAGCAGGACCCACAATTCTCAGCAGCCCCTGAGATGTGTGCACAGTTTGCAGCATGTTAAAGATGCAAGGATGTTATGTTAAAGACACAAGGATGCACTGAGGGAAGTTGGCCGGAGAACAAAAAGAGAAAAGGGACCCTAAAATGGTAAATGACTTGATAAAAATAAAGATGTGTCGTGGACTGAGTTTCTCTCCACACTGTCTGTTGAACCGGGAGTCCCTCTAACCTAGAAATGTGCACGTGGAACCAAAGGCTTGGATATATCTCACAATTTTCTTTTAGATATATTTATTTTTATTTTATGCATATAATTGTTTTGCCTGCACGTAAGTACACTGTGTGCATGCCTGGTGCCCACAAAGGCCAGAAGGGACATCAGATCCCCCAGAACCAGAGTCATTGAGACAGCCACCATGTGGGGGCTAGGAACCAAACCCAGGTTCTCCCCAAGAGCATCAAGTGCGCTTAACTGTTGAGCCATCTCTCCAGCCCTCAGCAAAGACTTTGAAAGCACTTCCTATCCACAGGGGAGATACAAAGGTAGACACTGCCCCCAGGGATTTTCAACTCCAGTGGCTCCTTGATTTGTCAGATGGTCCCAAAGGCCTGGTAGACCGAGCACTATCATCAGGTGCAGTAGGCTCACTCTTGCCTTACAACAAGAAAAGGAAATACCGACCAGAAACAGGCTGCAAAATAACCAGGCACAGCTCAAGGAAATCCTCAGAGGTGTGCCTGCTGCTCAAGGAAATCCTCAGAGGTGTGCCTGCTGGCTTTTCCTCTTCACTCAGAACAAACATGAACAGTTCTAGAGTCACCACCATCTCAGCCTGAACGCTGCATCTCAGGATGCTCTGAGTGTAACTGCAAGGCAAGCAAAGTCAGCCTCTAACTTCAGCATCTGTATCTCAGATGCCACACGATATCTCGGTCTGCTCTAAAATCCTCCAATAAAGCTTACTCCTAGACATGCCCTTAGACTGGTGTCTGAGCAAAACTGCAACTGAGTCTTAGCCTTGCCACACATGCCTCACCATCCCCTGGCAGATCTTCCACAAAGACCTCCCGAGGTGGTAATGAAAGAAGCAGAGGTTTGGGGCCAGGGAGGCCTGGTTTTCCAACCCAGTTCCACCTCTTACTATTTTGTGGCCACAGACGAGTTACTTAACTCCACTTCGGCCTCAATGTTCTTGGCCCCAAAATATGGAAATATATGCCTGTCCAATTATATCAAAATGTGGAAATATATGCCTGTCCAATTATATCTGGAGAAAGACTAACTATAAACAAGCTCTTCTCATTCTATCATCTCTCATCTTGTAAGGGGAGCCTAGAAAACACAGCAAAAACAAGACAAAACAGTTTCCGGCTAAACCGCATCAGGAAAAGAGAATGCCTCCTGGTTTGCTCTTATTGATTGATTGCCTTGACAGGCAGGTGAGAGATGATCTCTGGTCCAACCTGCAGAAATCCAGGGAAATACCGAGTAGGTCCCTGGGCAACATGCATGGCAGAAGTCACCCGTGTGATTACCACCCCCAAACAGTTGCTTTTGTCATTGCTTGTGACCACACGCACAACAAAATCAATTATGGGAAGAAGGAGGGTTTTTTGGCTCGCAGATTGAGAGGGTGGAGTCCATCAAGACAGGGAAATCGAGACAGGGGGTAGAGTGGTGGCCTGTCCTTTAAATCTGCAGTCACGAAGCAGGGAGATGAAGGCTGATATTCAAGCTCTTTGTATTCAGTCTGGGACCCCAGCCAGGAATGGTGCTGCCCACACTGAGAGTGAGGTTTCCCATTTCAGTTAAACCTCTTGAACACATGGAGAGGTTGGTCTCCTAGATTATTCGAAATCCCATCAAGTTCAAAAGCAATATTCGACAACACAACCCCTAAGGGAGAACTTGAACAGCAAAGTGTAGCCTTAATTCCCTAAAAAACAATCTGCCCGAAAGATAATGAAGAGAATACAGGACTAGGATTTATTTATAGGTGTGGTATTATGAGCAATACCTAAGGGCTGGCCTCCACCACCAGTTAATCTATGGGATAAAGACTGCACTCTGGGTCTTGTCGCACATCCCACCTGGACTCCTTCCCACTACCCTCTCAGGGGCCAGCCCCCCTAGACTCCATTCCGCCATGTCTTCCCTGCACAGCAAGTCAGCCTGTTATCCCGCCTGGGTCCCATCATCTTGCTCTCAACTCTGTCTAAAGTTCTTCTTTCATAGCTGCCCCTCAGCCTTCTCACCTAGCCAAGCTCCAGCTTAAGTGGACTCCGTTGCCACTAATAGCTCACAGAAGCCAGAAGACAGGATCAGTGCCTGTGAGACCGGGAGACTGGGGCTTACTGGGGCCAGGCAGTATTGGCTAGAAGGTCAGAAACCTGGGATTCTCCCTTTGGAATGTGCTCTTGTATAACACTGTTTCTGGAGAGGCATGAGCAAACAGCTACTAACCCCAGATAGGGAGTCAATTACAGACCAATGTAATAACACCCCCAAAGTTCACCTTGGTGAACCAGCGTTTATTGTATTACTTAGAGGAGTATGGATGAAGAGTTACTTACAGGAGCATAGACAACTTAAAGCAGCTCCATCATTTGGAAGCCCACCCAAGCACAAGTGATGATGGTAAAATCTGGAGCCTTAGACCTCTCTATATGACTTGCAGGAAGTTTGACAGGCTGAGGAGTCTCACCTCCTCAGCAGTCCTTACTGCTTACATAACCTTGAAGGGGTCTGGACCTTGTGAGTCTTGTAAATTTCAGGACCTTTCTGAGCCCTCTGAGTTGTTTACTTCCTGAGTCTTAAGGAGTGTCCCTCCATGATGAAATGTTTCAATGGGAGGAATTACTATGAAGCAAGTACCTTTAGGCTCCCCAGAAGTTTTACAATGATATGTACACTCACAGCCCAACAGCAAACTACTCTAACCCAGAATAGTTTGCAGTGGGGAATGTAAGTATGTGGACATCTACGTTTTTAAAGACTCCACCTTGAATTATAATATCCAGCCATTCAGCCATAGCTAAAATCTACCATCCTGCAATAAGAACTGTATCCTAAGAACTGAAGTCCTTCAAAGACTCCACTATACAACTGATTGAACTCTCTCTCTCTCTCTCTCTCTCTCTCTCTCTCTCTCTCTCTCTCTCTCTCTCTCTCTCTCTCTCTCGCACACACACGCACACGCACACACCACAAGCAGTAGGTGACCATCCTGGGCATTTCCAACCCAAAGGGGCTGGATAAGAAGTAGAGTATTCAAAGATCTGAGAAAACAGTAAAATGTTTTGGCAAATGAGGCAGAGGAGAGTAGACATTGAAAACATCCAGACATACGTCCTAAACCTAAGCAGCCATTCTGTGCCTCTAATGAGCAAAGCAAGAGTACCTATGGGGAAAGCATGCATTGAAAGTATATTGAGATGATGGAGTCTCTTAAGCAGTAGGCACAAGGACCATCATAAGGAGAAGGAATGAAGAACAATGTGAGATGTTGTTTTGGAAAGAGTAATTGTAGAAGAGAACAAAAACACAACAGATGCTTTCTTTATTTGGGAGAGGTACAGCATTCTGCTCAGGAAATTTTAATTGCTGACATGGTTCACCTTGGCAGGAGAGCAAGTCACATGTGTGGCCCTCAAAGGACTACGGAGAAGAGGTAAGGTTCTGTGGCCAGGCCCCGCCTTAGGAGGTGCTTGACAATTTGTCCTGGGGGCAGGACTCGCTTGCTCTAGATTTAACTGTGTATTATAATTAGAAAAAGACCTCTGGGGAGGAAAAAAAAAACTCTGAAAGCAACTTAAAAATTCAGATGAATGGATCTATAAGATTTAACCTCTAGAAAAAGGAGAAAGAAGAAACTGCTGATAAAAACCAAAGGTCCTCATTGGAGGAAAGCTCATAAGAGCTGATTATATCTGAACAACACACAGAGATAAAAATGGCTACCACCTTGGGGGCTGCGTGTCAAGTTCATGGGACTTCCCAGTGGTCCCCCAGCCTCCAGATCAGCGTCAGAAGGATGACTGGTGTATGTGTTAGCACCACCTATAGACAATTTCTTTCTACAAAAAGAAAAGAAAAGGCTGTAAGAGATGTGCATTACCCAAATAAGCCACTGAACATCTTTATAGCCCACCTTCTGCCATACTTTGATCACCATGTGCAAATAAATAGAGCAGGCCAGTAAAGCATCTAGACTGCCTGCACAGGCTAACCAAAGAAAACAAAGAGGTTGGTAGATCAAGGGAAGAAAGGCTTTTAGTTATCAGTATCTGCCTTGAAGATACGAGTGGTCACCTGCTGGGTGAGTGTCTGCTGTGACAGAGCAGTGAAGCAGTTATTATACTTGTGGCTGGGGAGGGTGAACAACTCGGGCAGGGTGTCCTGCTGTTGAGTGGGTTGGCTAACAGAGAGAAATGGTTTCTTAACGAAATAAGGGGGGAATAAAAGGTAGTAAGATGGGGGTGGGCTATCAGGAGACTAGATTCCAAAAGATGCAATCTGAGCAATTCCAGTAGCAAACCGTTCCTTCTTCGGGCTCACTGTGATTTGGATGGCCAGACAAATGGGGGAAATGCCGAGCCGGGGAAGGAACAAGTCCAAACAGGACATGCCTGAATGGACATGGGGGTGCAATGAGCAATCAGTTGGGCCTCTCACCATCTCAGACACAAGCTACACTCTATTTGGAATGTCCTTTAGTCCAGTTCCCCAGAGAGCCCTTGTTCCCCTATGAATCTTCATGAGCTGACCTTCCGCTAGCTACTTTTCTCTCGGCATTCTGTTGTTCCAGTCTCCCACCAGCATAGCTCAGTAAGCTTTGCTCACAGCATTCAAGGAATTGTCTTATTTATTGAGCGCTTCATACATGCATGCTATGTTTACATCATTTCTGCCCCTCCTGCCTCTCCTTCCAACTCCTAGCATATTCCTCTACTCCCTCTCATTCATGACCTCTTCTCTAATTGTTGTTACATACATGCAAGCACATTTGTATATAAAAATATAATCTTCTGAGTCCCTTTAGCGTTGCGCATGTGTGAATGTTGGGGGTGGCCACTTGGGATTGGATGGGACGGGGCACTTTCCTAGAGGAGAGTCACAAAGTCATTAATTTCTTGTAACTCTTTATGTAGGGGCGAGGTCTAGTGAGATTTTTTCCCCCTTCCACACTGACATGTCAGCCAGTGTGGTCATGATGAAGATCTTGTTTAGGTGACCGCATTGTTGAGAATTCAAGGGTGCAGCTTCGCTGGAGGAGACCCAGCCATGCTCTTTCCCTTACCTCGCTCCTCCCCATCTTCCTGCACTCCTTCCATTCCCTAGCTGTCAGACACGTTTGCTTTGAAAACCTTTTTTAAATTTATTTTATTTAACTAGTTTTCATTTTATTTTTCAGAAAGTGAGTTTCATGTAGCCCAAGCTGGCCTTGTAGCTGAGGGTGGCCTTGAACTCCTGCTTTTCCTGCTTTTATCCCCCAAGTGTTCGACCTACAGGTGTGAACCATCATGCCCAGCTGAAAAACTAAAATATATCAAATATATTTGATAAAATATATCAAATCCTTCTGGAATTTGTGCAGAGTATTTTAATCCTAAGAATAATTTTTATTAAACTTTTTTAACATTTGGTATAAAAACTATTTACTTCTGAACCCTTCTCTTAAGTACATTTAGTTTGTCAAATTCCTAATAATTTTTCAGTTGAGTGTCTTAGTTTCTTAAATAAACAGTAATATAACCTTTTATGATTTACTGTTGTAAAGCACTGTTTTACAGCCCCAACTGCTATCATGTTTGTGAGCCAAGCTATGCCTACTTGTGAGAGTCCATCATAGCTGGCTTGTAGGTTGTTGACCTTCCCTGATGAAGAGAGGATGGGGAGGGTCCTTGAACACCCACCTGAGTATCCAATCTCTCCTCCTAGCCATTTGTATTATACCCTAATATTAGTCAGTTGAACCCCAATCTTACATAACCTTCGAAGTCTCCTGGCTATGTTATATAGGCTAGGAAAGGTTAGCTGAAGGGGCCTCTATCTATGCGGCTATGGAGGGAGCCATCATCCATGCTGCCTGAGGACTTTCCAGAGAAGCTGCTCCTACCAGGACTCCCTCAGCCATGCTCTGTGCATAGATCCAATAAACTTCTTGGTTCCAGGAGAAGAAATTCTCACAAGACTCATACTGATAATTCTGTTCTCTACTGCCAGATAGACCATCATTGTTCTGGTTCTATTTTGTTACATCGAAATAAACCTTTTGTGATGGATTTATAATCAGCCCTACTTATGCCTTTCAATCACAGAAGCTGTTTTTACAAATGCGTCTTGGTCCTCATCAAGCCCACAGTCACTGGCATGCAGGCCAGGACTACAGCTGCAGGCGTTGCTATCCATTACGTTAGGATGGGCCATAAGTATGGTGCTTTCTGTAAGTGACCCTGAAACCTCAAAGGTTTAGATCGGTGAAAGTTTATTTCTCATTGAGCCCACAAGTTCATTACGGTCATGGGAGGCTCTGACGGCTCTGACACATATCACTGCCAATCACATTTCACCGACCAAATCAAATCATGTAGCTATACTGAGCTCCAAAAGGGCTTAGAAATTCTGTCCTCACATTTTCCTAAAAGGAAAAGTACTTGGCAACATGACAGATAACACAATCACATCCCATATCAACCTAAAGCACACAATCCATATGTATCCCCAAAAATATAAGTATGTAGATTTCTTTGTTGTTAGTGACATGTTCTGAATGTATCTCAGGTTTCTGGAAAGCACAGAAGTTGGCCTAATTACCCAGACTGACTATGTGAATATTAAATAGACTCTAATCCAATAATGCTCACCTTCCAGAAAGATCAAAACTGATTTAAGGATTGATTTTTAAAAATGTGTAAATTGCTCCTTTGTTGCAGGGCATTATTTTAAGATGTGCTAAACTTGTTTAAATTGTGAAATATTTGTTTGAATGATGCAAGGATGTGTTTCATTCGTTTATGTTGCATTTGTTTAATTTTGTGAAGCTGTGCTTCTGTGCCTGTCTAAAACACCTGATGGTCTAATAAGGAGCTGAATGGCCAAAAACGAGACAGGAGAAAGGATAGGTGGGGCTGGCAGGCAGAAAGAATAAGTAGAAGGAGAAATCTGGGAAGAGATGAAGAAGGAGCAAGAGAGACAGATCAAAGAGCAAGAAAAAAAGGGCAGTCAGTCACCCAGCTACACAACCAGCAACAGAGTAAGAAAGAAAAGTTATGCAGAAATAGAGAAAGGTAAAAGCCCAGAGACAAAAGATAGAAGGGGTAATTTAAGAAAACCTAACCAGACAAGCCAAGCTAAGGCCAAGACTCTGTGTGGTTTATTTGGGAGCTGGGTGGCAGGCCCCCTAAAAGAGCAAAAACAACCAACAACACTTCTCCTAAATTAATTAAATTTTACTATGATTTACTTTTGATTGATTTCCATATTTAGATTCACAGTTGTGTATAGCATGACTAATAATTTAATTATCAATTTAAATATTCTTTAAGAAATCTTTGTTCAGGCAGATCTTACACATTTCAGAAAATTTGGATAATCTATGCTCTAAGAGAGGTGCTGCCTTATGGCATCAAGTAAGAGACATGGTTACTGCTCAAGTAAGAGGCGTGGCTACTGCTCAAGTAAGAGGGGTGGCTACTGCTCAAGGGATACTGAACATTCCTGGGTAATTCAGCTGGCCAATCAGTTCTGGTCCTGCCAAAAGTCAAAGTTATTATCCAGTCTTTCCATGTTAGGGGTCAGTTGCATTCCCTACATGTTAGGTGTTAATTAGACTGAGTTGAGGACTTCTGTTGCTGTAAAATCACTAATCCTGGGTACATCTGTGAATGTATTTCATCTGAACCAGCGGACTGAACAAAGATCTTCCCTCACCCATGTGGGCAGCCGCCATCCAATCCACTGAGGATCTGAGCAGAATGAAGGAGCAGATGAGAGGCAAGTTTATTCACTCCTCTCTCTTCTCTCTCTCCCCCTCCTCTTCCTCCATCTCCTCCTCCTCCTGCTGCTGCTGCTGCCTCCAAATATCAAAACTCCAGGTTCTTGGGCCATCAGACTCAGGGATTTGGACAGACAGACACCATGCTCTCATGCTCTCGGCCTCGTACTGGTGCAGGATAATTGTCTGTATTCTGTCAATCATGTTTTAAATAAATGCTGCTTGGCCAGGCAGGAAGTATAGGCAGGACAACCAGACAGGAAAGAGAGGCGGGGCGATGAGACCAGGAGAATGCTGGGAAGGAGGAAGCCTATTCCTCCTCAGTCCTGCCCAGACCACCAAAGAAGCAGGATATGACCTGCCCCACTGAAAAAGGTACTGAGCCATGTGGCTAACATAGATAAGAATAATGGGTTAATATAAGCTACAAGAGCTAATAAGAAGCCTGAGCTAATGGGCCAATCAGTTTATAACCTAATGCAGACTCTGTGTGATTTTCTTTGGGACCTAATGACTGTGGGACCTGGTGGGAGGACAGAAACCAACCAGGCCTTCTTGCTACATCGGACTAGAAAACCTTGCCACCAGTGGTCCTGCCTTTCAAGTCTTACTTTCCGGCTGGGTAAAACCATCCACTTGGTTCTTCGGCATAACAGATGGAAATCCCACTTAGATGTCTCTATATCCAGTTACTTCTGTTTCTCTGGAAAACCCTAGTATATTATATAATCGACTATTTGCCACACATGAAGAAAGCAGTCATTCAATTTCTCCACGCTAAACAGATCAGAACTTCTATTACGATGGCCTCCTGTGGTTGACATGCCGCAGACATGAACTCATAAAGCGTGAGTTTCAGATGGGAATGGTAGCCAGAAACCAGCGCAGTTGTCTATAATGAAAAAGAAAGCACACCCATGGAGTTCTGTATCTCTATCTTCTTCTTTTCTGTAATGAAAACTTATGAAGTCACTGTTGATACAGACTAACGTTTGTATCATTCATATAAACGCAAAACAATTCCGCCCACAGCGTTACAGCGTTACAGAATGCTTGTGCTTCCTGTAACCTGTGAATGAGTGAGGATCAGAGTCTCCTGGCCAGGGGCTCAGGGCTAAACATATTAAAATAAAGCAGCTGCCCCTTTTCTTTACTGAGAGGGGTATGTGGACTAGTGTGGGTTATTCTTGTGTGCCTGTGACCACAGCATCGGACAAAACCAACTTAAGGGAGGAGAGAGTTGCTTGGGCTCCCGGCTTTTTAGGCAGGACAGCAGAAGTGTGTGGAAGAAGTTCTTCTCATCCCAGCAGACCAAGAAGTGCAGAGCAACCGTGGTAATACCGTGACCTTCAAAGGCCCTAACGACTTCCTTCTGCCAGCGAGGCCCCAACTCCTAAATGTTCCATAGCCTTCAAAATTCATGTCGCCAGCTGAGACATAAGAGTGTGAAACAGCCTGTGGGGATCATTTGAGATTCAAACCATAACATATAATGACCTGAACCCATGCATGGTTTGAGCTGGGTAATTTATAGTTATGATTTCAAATTACTGTCTAGGTTCTGGCATCTATAGTTGGGTCTCCTAGTTGGATTTACAAGTAGTCAAAATACATACTAAGTTAAGAGAATTAATGTTTAAAAACCATTTGGTTTTAGCTATGCATCATGGCACATACCTACAATTCCAACACTTTGGAAGTGGTGGTAAGAGGGTCAGAAGTTCAAGGTCATCCTTGGCTACATAATGAATTTGAGACAAGTCTGGCCTATTCAAGACCCTATCTGTAGAAAAACAGAAAGCAAAAACCTTCAGGGAAGCCTGCTACTATTTTGCTAAATGGAGTTATTATCAAACAGCCTTCTAAATATTTGTGTTTATAGCCATAGATGTTGCCGGCTCTTGGTCTTGCTTGAAGAAGCTTTTTTGTGTAGTGAGCAGTGGTCTGAGCAGAGACTCCTAACAGACCAAAGTGCTAAGAATAGTGATTGTAAGTACTTAGCACTAAATGGGACATTTAAATCAACACCTTCCTTCAAGATCAAAGGGCTAGCATGCTTAGCTCCCCCGAACATGTGCGAGTGTCAGAGTATGTGTGTGAGTTAGTGTGGGTGTGGTGTGCATGTGTGTGTGCAGAGACTAGACGACAATCTCAGCTGTTGTTCCTCAGGTACTGTCCACTGTTTTGTGACAGGACCTCTGGCTTGCCTAGAGCTTACCAAGAAGGCCAGGGCAACAGGCCACCATTCTCCGAAGATCATCCTGTCTCTGCCTCCCAAGCCCTGGGATTACAAGCAAATACCAATGGATCACATTTTAAAAACTGATAATAACAATTTAAGCCCTTATGCTTGTAAGGTGAGCATTTAACTGAGTTAGCCCCCAGCTTCAACAGAGTGTTTTTAAATAACCCCTGAATTCATTCCGGAACAATTATCAGCCTAAGGATCATTTGCATTTAAATGTAATTTCTAGATCACCCTATCTTGGAGCTAAAGGACAGGAAAGAAGGATGCTCTGTTCCCCGTTGGGCCTATCATAACCAATGTGGGAGAGAAAGCAGAACACCCATGACCTCACCACAGAGCTGTGCCAGCTAAGCACCTGTCACCTGGGCAGGTCCCCAGCCTCATGGGAAATCACTGCAGGGTCACACCTCTTTCTATTTCATTACTGTTTCAGATAATAACTCATCCAGGCTTTTCTATCAGCATCTTTTTAAGGAAGCCCCCTGGGTTAGGATGTTGCTAGGGGAACTGATCTCTTCCTACCTCGTCGTGCTCCAGATACAAGCTAACACTCCTCCAGGTTTGCCATTTGGCCATGTTTTTGTTTGGAGGTTTGGTTCTGTCTTCCTTTTAGTTTTGTGCATGTTTAAGACCGAAACTACTCCCAGAAAATGCAAATTGTCCTTGGGCATCCCACCCCTCCCCCAGTATGGCCTGTCTAGTGAACTGCAGGCATTTGCACAGTTCACTGGTTTTAAATTCCGTTTCCTGGGGCACCTCTCCTTGGAAATTAAAATTGTCTTGAGATCGGTTTGAGTTGGGGGAAATGAGCTACCATAATTAAGAACATAGAAATAGGAAAGAATTTAACATTTTTCTTTATTTGCTCATTCTCTGAGGCTTACTTGTGTTACTAACACAGCTTGTCTTGCTCACTCATTCATTCATTGCTCTTTCAATCGCAGAAGGTGACTACTACAAGCTAAATAGGATGAAGGCTCTATGCTAACAGAAACATCTATGAAGGAAGCATGGAGCATTTGAGAATGTGTGTGTGTGTGTGTGTGTGTGTGTGTGTGTGTGTGTGTGTGTGTGCAATTTAAGCTTCTGAAATCTTGTGACCAGCAAGTCTGCCAGTGAAGAAGACAGCAGGCAACAACTCACAGCCAACTCTACCAGCCAGGAAACCTCAGTCCACTGTGCTGTCCAGAAGAAAGGTAATTACTGGCTTCCTTTAATTGCTTCCCTGGCCCTGCAGTATTTTCTTAACACAGATGGCAAGAAGAAGAACCCTTCCAAAATGCACTTGGAACCCTCAAAAACACAGATGTTGCTTTCTGGGGCCTTGGCAAATGGTTGGATCCTTAGCCAGGTGCCGAGTGGGCTTCGCAGAGATAAAAATGGTGGCTGTGAGGATAAACACATTAATTGATCTTTCTTCTGTTTCCAAAAGCCCAAACCTCCCTGAATGAAATCTTTTAACGTTGAGCTTAGGCGTCATTTCTTATGGAAAACCTTCTGTAACGCTCTCTGTCCTCAACCTTGCACACACAACCAGGCCAGCATGTCCCCTGCTCCGTGTGCTCACACACTCACGCCCATCCCTTATGACTTAGCCTTCATTATCAGCAATCCCTCACAGGCCTGGCAGATGCTTGGCACACAAGGGGCACTTAATAAATGATCTCAGAATAACTGTAATACATAAAAGCTTCAGAACACAGATGCAAGAGAACACAAAAAAAGTAAATCTGCACACTTAAATAATGGGGATCTATTTTTTGAAGTGTATATACATAAGCAGGAAAAGAGCTGGCAAACAATAAAGGAGAAATAATGACCCCTATCCCACACAGGCTGTATGTAATCCAGCTTCCAAATTGCTAAAAGTAATTAGCCTAAACATAGCTCTCCAGAGCACTGCTAAAGATGTGGGGTCCATCTGCTTTCCCTGGTAGAAAGCAGTGACACACGTTTTCATCGCAAGCAATATAACCAGAGCTCCTTAAATCTTAGACTAATTACTACATTAGCCGTTGGGCTCCGCCTTCATACTCTGTGAGGTTAGACAGAGAATGGGTGAGGTTACAGTCAAATAAAATGTAGACAAGTTCCGTTAAGATATTAATCGGCATACCTAATTATTATTCTATTACATAGTAATTATGGTAATTAGGTATTGTTGATAAACAATTCACATCATAATTAGCCCAGGTAAATTATATTTTCCCCCTTCCAGCTTATCTTATCCTCAAATGCATGTAGAAATATCCGTGTCTACCATGCCCCTAATGCCATAGTCTGCCTTTTTTTTTTTTTTTTTTTTTTTTTTTTTTTTTTTTTTTTTTTTTTTTTTTTTTTTTTTTTGGTTTTTCGAGACACGGTTTCTCTGTGGCTTTGGAGCCTGTCCTGGAACTAGCTCTGTAGACCAGGCTGGTCTCGAACTCACAGAGATCCACCTGCCTCTGCCTCCCGAGTGCTGGGATTAAAGGCGTGCGCCACCATCGCCCGGCTTGCTTTTTTATTATTATTATTATTGTTCTTGCTCTATTTGGTTGAGTTTAGTTTAAAGGGATTATATTTGCATATGTTTATTTTGGGGTTTTCTTTTTTCTGAGACAGGGTCTCTCTTTGTAGCCTAGGCTTTCTTCCCAATGCTGGATTACAGGTGCGTACAGGCATTGTACATACTTCCGAACCTGCCATACATGCAGGAAAGCACAAGACGGGAGTCCCTGTGCATATTATTCTGAACATTGCTTCACCTCTGCCTCGGTCCCAGTTCCAGGAGACTTCTGAAGCTCTATCCCTTTTCAGTCTCTTCCTTTCCTCCTTCTCCAAAAAAGGATTCAAGGCAGGGGGTTTTGTTTTACACAAAAATTTCAAATTAGGAATTTAGCATTAAGTAAAATGAATGTTTCTTTCAAACAAGGAAAGCCTCAACACACTCAAAACATAATAATATAATACAATATAGATAATATAACAATAAACATTAGCCCCTGGGTGCTGCTATTGAAAGGGGATTGCCCAGGGCCCTCTGCACTTTTTCTCCCAACCCAAGTCCAAGGCAACCTCTGAGCTATGCCTTGTATCCTATCTGCACCTTCGTTAACCAGCTAAGTGCCCATCTTGTAGAAGCCCAGGTATGTTCATGCCGTAAAATGGCCTTATCTGTAGTCAGGGACCCCTTCAAAAGTCTATAAAAGCAAAGCATCTCCTTACTGGATCTCCTATCCCAGCATCCTCTACAGTGAGTGGCTGCTGTTATTAGAAGCTATTTCTCAAAAAAAAAAAAATCCACTCCAATGCTTCTCCCTATTGAACCCAAAAAAGAATCCTTATCATCTAAAACAATAAATATCACAAACTCTGCGAATAAACAAAATGTTGATGCTCCACACTTCTGTAACCCTCCTCCCCAGGGTGCAGTCTCTCGGCCGCATGCCAAACTTGGTGTCTCCTCCATCATCCACGAGCAGCCACTGCGGGATGCCATGATCCTCCATGTTCTGCCTCAGACGGCCATCTTCAAGTTAGTCCTCAGTGGGCAGCAGGATTACCCGCATGAGGGAAACTAGTCATTCTTTCATTTCGTGTAGAAGTGACCACAAACCACACAGAGATGTCTTTCTGCTGTGTCTCTTCAATGAGGCTCACACGTGTGACTGTCATCTTAGCTCTAGCTCACACGTGTGACTGTCATCTTAGCTCTAGCTCACACATGTGACTGTCATCTTAGCTCTAACATCCAAACGAGAAAGAGAACAGGACTCTGCTTAACATGGACAAGCAGTGGCCTTCAATTGTCTCGTTTATAGGTCTTACTTTTGCAAACCTCACAAAGGTCGCTCTGGCGTCTTGGAATCTAGCCATGTCAGAGGACCTGAAACTCGTTTCATCAGTTTGATGGTAAATACCCCTGTCACCCCTACTCAGTCTTCTACCAGAGGCAAAACCCAAGCTATCGGATTCAGCAAGGCCATGGCATGGGTATTTACATCCCAGAGAGGATAACCCCTTGTCAAGGGAAATGGGAAGGATGAACTGCTTTAGAATCTTGGTATGAAGAAGGATGGGGAAGTTATTAGAATTCGGAGGAAAAGTTGGCATTTGGAATTCTAGCAAGTGGATTCCAGGTCACTCGGTTCCTTGTAACTATTATTGTATTTTATCCTTACTGCGTCCTAAGGAGAAGTGAAGACAGGTGGATGGGGGAACTAGAAGAGTGAAAGACAGAAAGAAAAAGAGGAGATCTGGTGATGAGAAAAAGGAGAAGAGAAAAGTGGAGGGAGAAGGAGAAAAAATGAAAGGGGGGAAGAATACAGAAGAAACCTGGGATGGGGCAACCAGAGACAGCCAAGCTCCCATGTGTTCCTTGTCCTTGGAACAGCATCTTCACCATTGGGGTCATATTTAAAATCAAACACTTTTTTTTGACCATACACTCTTAAATTAGAAAGAGTGATGGTTCTTTTGGCTCAGGTTCTACAAAATTCATGTTGGCATGATCTTATACAAAGAAAAAAAGGGGAAAGCTAACTCCTGGATGTTGGTGTCCCTGTAAATAAAGATCCGATAATTCAGCCATCTGGGCATGGTCCACACTTTTTAGAGGCATGGAAAACCTTCACCCAGACTCAGTCAAATGCCAATCTCCATGTCATAATCAATCTTCAGAAATTTTCACACAATCCAAGCAGTGGTCAGGTTGTCCTGCATGTCGGCTTGCTTATTCCTTTCACTGACATTTCACTTTAACTGAAAACCTGAAATTATCACTTAATCTGTAGCATACAAGTAAAGACCTCAGACACTCTGGAAAATTCTGATTTGTAAATGGGTGGTGCAAAGGGGCATGTCAAACATTAGGAAAGTTCAAGTCCTTAAAGAGGGAGTGTTTAATCAGCTTCTAAAGCAAAACTCCATCTTGGAAGTTCTGGGAACTCCACTGTCTCACAATTTTTCAGATCCATGAATTTCCTTATCAGGGACCTCTGAAGGTCGCCCAGTGAATCATCAAGTCACTGGATGGGAACACACCTAACCCAGGAGTTCAGACTACCAAATCACACTACTAGGGTGGGGGAGACCAGAAAATACTTCACAACCCTCCTCAGGGGCTCTCCAGTATGTAGTCCTCCCTCACTTTAGGAAGATATTCATTCCAAAGTCACTGCTGTTGTGAGGGTCACAAGATCGAGACCTTTTCAGTCTCAGCAAGAAATGCAAGTGCAGAACTCAGGTGGGTTTTTCTTCTTATCAAACCAGCTCAGTTATCCTTATTTTTTAAATAATCATTGAATACAGTCATTGCCTATGGTACTGTGTAGTACATACGGACATTGTCACACAAGGACATGCTGGAATCAAGTCTGTTCTCCCACATTCCTCTCCCTCTCCCCCTTTTTTCTCCTAGGCAGTTTCGGTTCTCCTCTAATGTCCTGTCATATATGCATGCATGATTTTATAGATCAACATACGATCTAGGAACCACATAAGAGAGAGAACATGGTATCTGTCATTCCAAAACTGCCTTCACTTGCTTGATTGGCTTACCTCTGGTGGCATCCATGTTTTTATAAGGGATATAACTTTGTTCTTCTTTATGGCTGAAAGAAAAGACACTATGTATGTGTACCACACTTTCTTTATTCGTTTCTCTATTTGCCCAGGTTGGCTCAGTAACTCCCGTGTAATGGTAAGCATCTCTACCACGTGTTGATTTGAAGTCCTGTGGGTAAATGCTTGGGTACAGTGTAGCTGCTCACACAGTAAACCTATTTTTAGTTTCTCAAAGAATATCCCTCCTGATTTTCATTGTGGCTGCACTAGTTTACATTCCAACTGACCATGTATAAAAGTTCCCTTCGACTTGGGCTGGGAAATGGCTCAGCGAGCAAAGCACTGAGAGGCAGAGGCAAGAGGATAGAAGAGGCTTACTGCTTAGTCAGGCCAGCCCATTAGTGGGCCCCATGGTCAAAGAAAGATGATGTCTCAAAGAATAAGGTGAAAAGCAATAAGGAAAGACATTTGACGTCATCGTATGACACACACACACACACACACACAATCTTTTAACCGTGTGTGACTCTTGCACAAAGTCAAGATGCTCCCTGGGACTCCCAGTTGCAGGCAGGATATTGATGTCACACTCTACAAATGAGTTGATTGGTGCTATGCTAAGTAAAGTCTTCCTTCACGGTGACTAGGAATCTGGGAGCCCAGTTGCCTCCCCTGGCATAAGCCTGTGTGAGAATTAAAAGACATCCCATCTCTAAGACCAACAGGAGAAGAGAGAATAAAGCAACTTTGTGTGGAAAGTTTTAAATTAAACAAAAAGAAGGAAGCATTGAAGACCGTAGGTGGAAAGACTATCAAGGGTTAATCTGTGCCCCGCCTTTATCTCTGTCCCCTGCAGGAGTACAAAGAGATTCCAGCCAAGTGTGAGCAGTAGGGAAGAGAGGAGAAGTTGCTATCAGACATGGCATCTTGGTTCTAAACAACAGAAAAGAAGGATGAACCAGATTGAAAAATAAGTACACATCATAAAGACACCCAGAGGCAGCCTGGCTTAGAAGGGTTGGTAGAGTTACAGCTCAAAACTATGCTCTTTAATAACTAAGGTATGGAAGCAGGCTAGAAGCCTCAATTGACGAATGGGAAAAGAAAATGAAGTGCATACACACAAAGGGAATTTTATTCAGCTATACAAAATGACAATGAAATTATGACTTTGCAGGAAAATGGACAGAACCAGAGATCATTGGATTAAGTGAAGCAAGACAGACTTGGAAAGACAAATGATCTGTTTCCTCTAGTATGCAGAATCTAGGTTTAAATGGGAGAAAGCAGAAAGGGAGCTATGGCAGGGAACCATGAGACCTAACAGGAAGGGCGGAGAACACGTGAGATTAATAAATATAAAACAAAGAAGTGAGGGGGGGGTATTTGTTCTTCTTCTCACTGAGGGCGCCAGCTCAGACACACAGGGGATGGGGAGAGAGAGGCACACACACACACAGGGAGTAGGGAGGAAGTAGCACATCTGTGCACACACACACACACACACACAGAGACTGGGTCCCCCATATTAAAGGCAGGAACTCTTTCCTCTTTTCATGATTCTCTGCAATGTCCCAAGAGCAGGCTGGATTTCTGTAATCTGGTCCCAGTATGTGATGATCATACTATATGGGCTAGATCCTAACAGCTGCCTAGGAACCTCAGCCCCTGCAACCTTGTTTTCACCAGGACAGCTGGATTGCCATGTTGTGTTTAGGGAAAGACTGTGTTTATCCTAGGCCCTGCCAACTTTCTCTAAGAAAGCTCTTCCATGATGCCGTGTCTGAAAGCGTGGAGGAGGTCAAAACCTGTCTTGAATTGTTGAAAGAAGGCAAGCCGCATGCAAGCTGTCCCCAACCCACGGTCCCAACCCAAGAAGGGGCAGCACTTCTTGCTCCTGTTGGGTTTCCACAAGGGAAGAAACATCTTAACCTCTGTGAGTCTCTTCTGTTCATCTCTGTGGCACAAAATCAAGAGGGAAGAGGATCCCAAGACCGTTTGTTACTAGCCCCCCCCCTTCCAGGAACAGTTCCCTCCTAAGGGCCCCACCAGGAAGAATTAGTGCAAAGCAGGAAATTTAAAATAATCGCCTTTCACAGAGCCAAGGGGACCTGAGGAAGGAACCGGAAGCGGAGAGCAAGCAGGGCTACTGATTCCAGAATCTTCATTGAGCCAATGAGTCAGCGCCCGTGACTTCAAGGACAGGAATCTAACTTGACTGATCTTCCAGTAGAAATTTTTACTCCTTGTTCTGAATATTTGAAGCCCAATAAACAAACATGTGTCAGAAACATAATTATCTACAAGAGGCACTTGCTGTGTACCCTGCGTAACTAGGAAACACTCTGTAAGCGCCCAACCCTTCCCCCCGCCCCCCCTCCGCCGCTTGCATACACACGCACGCACAGACACAGACACCTTGTCACAGAACACTCCCACACAAGGAAAGTGAAATTGCTGTGTGATGAGCATAAAGTCGTGGGTGTTTCCAAGCATTGGGAATCGAGCCAGGTGTAACTGATAAGGGGAGGGAGGCTCAACGGTCCCTCCGCCTGGCCTCATCCTGACTCTGCTGAAATCCTTATTTGGTAATGCTTTTACCTGGGTCCCTGAACTCAGGGCCAAGCCTGTTCATGCTGGACCACAGCTGGGGAAGCATCGCCACTGACGTCCCTTCCCAAAGAGATGAATGGAATTCCAGGAAGCTGGAGTCATCTTGGCTTGGGATCGGTGGCATGAAGACCAGACATCAGAGACAGGAGCATCAGGCCTGCTCATGGAAATGTGTATACCCACAGAAATGTAACCCAACACCTCGGTTTCGGGAGCCGAAAAATGAAAAGAACGTTTAGGGAGAAAAAAATGAGGAATAAAATAATAGGCAGAGCATAATTTATTGCTCTATGGATCGGTTCTGTAAATAAGTGTAAGCTCCTGGAGCCAGACGGTTCAGCGTATTCTCTAACCAGTCACGTTAAGAAACACGAGTGGGCACAAAACTGTTTTTCAAGACACAATTTCAGTTTTGCCCTGCGGGAGCTGGGCACAAATTCGGTTCTTTAAAATGCCACTAGAAACTCTCCGCCGGGATCCCCTAAATCAGAATACATATGCCGCCCCCAAGCGGCCATCTGAGGAAGCACATTAGAACTGGGGAAGAACTCTGGACTTGGACCGCTAGAAGGCAACTTCGGTGCACGATCCTGCTGCTGGCCCTGGCTACACCACACTTGCCACCCTTAGTGGGTCAGGCGTAAGGCAGGCGTGCGGGGCAGGAGTGGAGCGCGAAACACAGATGGCGCGGGATCCCCCATCCCACCAGGATTTACCCAAGAGGCAGTTTCCTTATTAAAGGGGTCGGACACATTACCCTTTTCACTTTTATTTTTAAACCAGATATTCTCAATCTCCAAGTGTCTCCGTCATTGAGGCATTCAAAGAGACGAGCTTTAGTGAAAACCCCTTTAAAGGGTCTTAGGTGGTCCCCAAAGGGGAGTTGTGTATAGGAACCCTCTGGCGAAGGGCTGGAACCCTCATGCGGAGCGCTCCAGCCCCCGTGGCGCAAGAGCCTAAGCACCGAGCCCGAGTAAGCCAAGGGCCAAGGCTGTGTGGGTGGAGACCTATTTTTCTGAGAAGTTCCAGGGCTCCTGTGCCCGATCAGTGTTTCCCCCACCCCTCACTTTCAGCCCGTGAGCTGCACGCCAGGCGTTGGGGGGGGGGAGGCGGAGAGAGGAACCCGTGTCGTAGTCAGTCCCCCGCCGCCCCCCTCCTGCCGCTTCCTGCCCTGACTCCTATTGGCCAGGACGATTCCCAGGAATGTGAGCGCCCCTTTAAATGGTCCAGGGCTCCTCGAACAAGCCAGCCACTGCCCGGAGTCAGCCGGCTTCATCCGACTCCTGCAGGCAATCCCGACGCAGATACCCAGCCCTGCCACGGTCTCTCCGGGCGCACAGGCTGCCCCAGCGTCTCCACCAGACTCGGTGTCCTTGTCCTTCACTGAACCTTTGCCACCACTCCCCGCTGCTGCGCCCCAGTGCACACAGGTAAGCCACCTACCGCCACCGCTGAGCACCTAATCAGCCACCTCAGGCCCCTAGGATGCGGACAGGAGCGAGCAACTACCCTCGAGCGTCTACTTTTTCTACTTTTCCCGGTCTCTTTGCCCTAACTGTCCCTCAAGAACTTTCTGGAGCTGGTTCTCTCCAGCCTTAGGGCTCACAAACAATTACTCCAGGAAACCCCAAGATTTTCTCACCGAGTAGTCTTTAGGCTGCCTCTGACCTTTGCCGTCCATGTCCCCAAATACATTCTATAGTCTTGTCTAAAGGACTGCAAGGAAAAACCCCAAATCATTTTATGCCCCTCATCCTGGAACACCACAATCCCCTGTCTCTGGTGCTCTCAGTTTTTACTGGTGCCCTCTGGAAAGTAAATCCTTTTGCCTTTCTTTTCAGCACATATGTGGCCAAAGACAAACAAACACATAACTTCTGCCCTCCCACCTTGCGTCCTGGTCTCTGATTCTAATATCCTGTGCTTCTTGCTACAGGCTCTGTGCTGGGCACGGGGGCTCTACCATGGAGCTGGTCCGGGGACTAGGTGTCCTGTTCCTGTTGCACGTGTGTGGCAGCAATCGCATTCCAGGTGAGTCTTTGATCTCTCCCCCCCTTCTCTCTTCTCTCTGTCCCCTCCTGTGTTTTCCCTAGGCTGTTTCCTCTGTGCCCTTAGTGCCAGGGTGTAGTTTCCCTGCCGGTGTTCATTCAGCTCTCTGGGTGATCACCAAGAGTTCTCGCTTTGCCTCTGGCAGCCTAGAAAGCTGATTGTCCTGTCTGCCTTCCAGAGTCTGGGGCCGACAACAGTGTGTTTGACATCTTCGAACTCATTGGAGCTGCTCGCAAGGGCTCTGGCCGCCGCCTGGTGAAGGGCCCTGACCTGTCCAGCCCAGCTTTCCGGATTGAAAACGCCAACCTGATTCCCCCTGTGCCCGATGACAAGTTCCAGGACCTACTGGATGCTGTGTGGGCTGACAAAGGCTTCATCTTCCTGGCTTCCCTGAGGCAGATGAAGAAGACTCGGGGCACACTCCTGGCAGTGGAACGGAAAGACAATTCTGGCCAGATCTTCAGTGTGGTCTCCAATGGCAAAGCAGGCACCCTGGACCTCAGTCTGAGCCTGCCTGGGAAGCAACAAGTGGTGTCGGTGGAGGAAGCGCTCCTGGCCACTGCCCAGTGGAAGAGCATCACTCTGTTTGTGCAAGAAGACAGAGCCCAGCTCTACATTGACTGTGAGAAGATGGAGAGCGCTGAACTGGATGTTCCAATTCAGAGCATCTTTACCAGGGATTTGGCCAGGGTCGCCAGGCTCCGCGTTGCCAAGGGAGACGCCAACGACAATTTTCAGGTAAATCTTTTTACCTGTTGCAAAGGCTATGTGGAGATGTCTGTAGTCTAAAGTATTCCCAGATGAACTACCCCAAACTCCAGGGTTTCAGATTTGGCGGGTCAGGTAAGGGGCCTGAGAAATTACGTTTCTAATAAGAAGTAAGTTGTAATGATGCAGGGGCCTGGGAATCATGCTTCCAAAGCTACCCAGAGAAACAAGAAATGCTTTTCCTTTTACACTCAACCTAGTCCATTATCAGACGCTGCTTACATGCTCTTAAGAGAATAACCAGCCAATTTTAACACGGCTTGAAAAGGGTACTTTGTCAGCATTTGAGTCCCTGGTTATAGGGTGTTCTGGATGCTTCCAGTCTGGATCCAAGGTAGGAGTAGCAGTCCGGTCATGTGCTGCTGTGCCTTGTTCTCTCCTCTCTCTCTCTCTCTCTCTCTCTCTCTCTCTCTCTCTCTCTGCATGGTTTTGAACTCCCTCCCACATTAACTCTTTGACACTGGGGAGTGTATCGGTGTATCCTGTTCTCCAGACTTGGGATCAGATTCCACTTCCGGTGTATCCCAAGCAGTCTGATAACTAGATAACTGGATTCTTTGTAACATGCTCAAGTTGGCAGAAGACACAACGAGGATTTTGAAGTTGTTTGGCAATTTATGTCTGTGTGATATTTTGGCAGGGTGATCTTAAAACAGTTCTTTTAAACTTTTGGAATGCTTGTCACGTGCTTTTCCAAGCAGAATGAGACAGGCTGCCCCACTCACCCCCACTGTCTACATTGTGTGTCCTCTGCCCACAGGGGGTGCTGCAGAATGTGAGGTTTGTCTTTGGAACCACCCCAGAAGACATTCTCAGGAACAAAGGCTGCTCCAGCTGTGAGTACCCCTGTGTTTGTAAGATTTGGGGAATTCCACCAGAACACCCTGAGAAAAGTAAGCATCTCCAGGATCCATACACGGCATCCCAGGGGAACAGAGCTGAAGTATACAAAAGTGACCCTCAAAGGGTACTCCACCCTTGCATGCACCCACTCTACACTCATCCCTCATCCCAAATGAAATGTCTCTTACAACCAAGAATCTGCAGGGGCTGGTGAGGTCAGCTGTTGAAGCCTTTCTCTCGTATGTTGTTTCTCAGCCGCTGCCAATGTCCTTCTCACCCTCGACAACGACGTGGTGAACGGCTCCAGCCCCGCCATCCGCACCGACTACACGGGCCACAAAACAAAGGACCTGCAAGCCATCTGTGGCCTCTCCTGTGACGAACTCTCCAGCATGGTCCTGGAATTCAAGGGCCTGCGCAGCATCGTGACCACGCTACAGGACAGCATCCGCAAAGTGGTCAGTGGCCTCTGCTCCCATTGGCCAGCCCTTGAAGATCACTCTGGGTGGCCCCATGGGAGGCTGGACACTCATGGGCATTCTCCCCTTTCAGACGGAAGAGAATAGAGAGCTGGCCAGCGAACTGAGACGGCCTCCCCTCTGCTTCCACAATGGAGTCCAGTACAGGAACAATGAGGAATGGACTGTAGATAGCTGCACTGAGTGTCACTGCCAGGTAAGAGACACTCACAAACTACAATAAGCCTTAGTGACAAGTGTCTCAGGAGATACTCAAATGACCACACCCGTTTTTAAACACGCCCTTGCTATCAAAGTGATTTTTTCCCTTTAATATGTAATTATGACATCTACAATCTCCTTTTTAACTCTGGAAAGGTTATCAAAGTCTTAATCCCAAACCAGGCTGAGTAGCTAAGAAAACAAATCTACCTAAACATTGGAATAATTTAGCTGCTTAAGTTCATAGACCAAGTATTGAATGTCAGGTACATAAAACCTGCTCAGAACATTCTTTTTGGACCAGCCCTGATTTGTATTCAGCTCTGGCAAGGAGCCTCTCCTAACACTATTCAGATCTCTAGCTCACCAGGGAAAGTCAAGTTAAAATGCAAACCACTGATTACTGAATTGGGGACGCAACCCTCATTAAATTCCCATTTTTCTCTAATCGGTAATAAAGCTGTATCTACCCTGGAGAGGCTGATACATACAGTGTGTGGTGACTTCCCTCACACACATGTGTTGTTCTGTGACATCCACACATGATAGAGCAGCAGTTAAAAAGAACTTTCCACCCTGCAACTAGCTGACACTGAAGACTGCAGATCCCACAGGGACATCCCTCCTATAAAAACTACTCTGCTAGCGCATTTACCACCCTGATTGAGTCATGGCTTATCATGGAAATGCCACAGAAAGCTCCTCTTTGTGATGTGCTTGGTAACATATTTCCCTCTCCTTCACCTGCCTTGCAGAACTCAGTTACCATCTGCAAAAAGGTGTCCTGCCCCATCATTCCCTGTTCCAATGCCACCGTTCCTGACGGAGAATGCTGTCCCCGGTGTTGGCGTAAGTTCCAAAAAATGATCTAACCATTCTTGAGTGGCTAGCTCAGTTTGGGGGGACATCCTGACAGCTGAACACAACACTGGAGCCCGGCCTCTCCCAGCTCCATTAGATATTTCAAATCAGATTCTTGCAGACAGACTTGGATAACTAGAAGTTAATCTATTGAACAGAGCCGGAGTCTCCATGGTGACCAAATCTGAACCACCCCTCTGGATTATGGCATAGGCAATGATCTTGAAGGAGTTTATGGATTCTGGCGTTACGCTGTGAGGAGCAAAGATGAATATGGCAATAGGCTTAAGCTGCTTGCTTTTAGAAATTAATCTTCTTGTTAGAGAAAATTATTCACCGAGAATTAGTGGAAACTGATGTAAGGGTTACTCTAAGGCTTGAAAAGGCGCTTGTTTTATCTGCAGTGATTGGAGGCCTAAGAGATCAGCATCTGTTAAAGTCCCAGGGTGATAAAAGAAACCAGCTACTCTGCAGCTGTGTGACATTCTGCCCCTGGGGCTTGTTGCCAGCACTATTGCTTTGTTGAGGAGATATTTTAATGCGGAAGGCACAAGTCATAAAAGTGACTCATCGTGGATCAGAAAGAAACCCTTTACTTTAATTTCCCTTTACTCACACGTACAGAGTGACACACGTGTGCTATGGGTCAAAAGAGTCAATCCCATGGTAGCAATTGTGGCACAACAATGTTTTTCTGTGTTGGACAGATCTCTCTCTGTCCAACATCTATCTGAGCTGTGAGTTACAGGGGACAAAGCCGGCTGATGTGAGCCTGAGCCAGGGGTCCCTGTCCTCCGACAGACACTTGTGATTGTTGTCATGGTGTCTGAGCAGATAGTAAACAAAAATAGTCTCCTCTTGTGAAACTGTGTAAGAGAACAACAATGTCGGAGTGAGAGGACAGACAAGCCCACGAACCTCATAGCTGAGGCAGAGACAAAGCCCTGTCAAACACCTGGGCCAGGGCTTCCCTGACTGACAGGAATGAAATAGACTAGCTGCCTAAGACACTGATGCTCTCGGACATCAGAACCCAGAAACATTGAGACAGTAAGGGGGGACTTGCTTGAGATGCGCAGAGGAGAAACCCTCATGGGTGAGCAGGAGAGGGCATGCTGTGTGAGCAGGCCTTCACCCCAGACCTGTACACATGGTGACCCGGGATGAACTCCTGGGCCACTGGCCCAAGATTTGTGCTTTTTCTCCTGCATAATGGACTCTCTGTGCCCTTTGTCCAGGGAGATCTCTTATGGGTCACACGGTCATGTCTGGAGGTAATAAGATTTGCTTAGAGAGCATCTTTATCACCACATAAAAGCCTAGGAAATGAAGGACCTTGAATTGGCTCCAGTCTCATTATCACTTGCTTAGCCAAATTGTTTACACATAAATGTAAACAACTTCTATTTGTTAATGATACTTCCATAAAGCTAGGAGTATGGACAAAAGAAGGATTTCAAAAAGAAACCTATTGCTTTGCAATTTCTGGCAATGAATGGCCCTACACAGAGCCCTCTAGAGAGCAGTTCGGCCTAGACATTGGGTGCCAAATGACCCCATTTCTCCCCACAGCCAGCGACTCTGCTGATGATGGCTGGTCCCCCTGGTCTGAGTGGACTTCCTGCTCTGCAACATGTGGCAATGGAATCCAGCAACGTGGTCGCTCCTGTGACAGCCTCAACAACAGATGCGAGGGCTCTTCAGTACAGACAAGGACCTGCCACATCCAGGAGTGTGACAAGAGATGTAAGCGTCATGGCCACTAAGGGGTGACAATCTCACTTCTCAATGCTGTCACCACCAAGAGAAGCTCCATGGCAAGGAGCCTGAGGGCACAGGTTCTGGGCTTGGGATCTGAGTCTCCATTGCACTCCTAACCTCTGCACTCTTGAGTGTGGCCTTCCCTCGCTGAGGCCCCTCCTCATCTATAATGTGGGAATGACAACCATTCTTGATAAAGTTTTATTAGGCATTTTCTCTAGATAAAACACATGAAACAATTAGAATAGACCTTGGCTCTTGACCAGCAACCTATAAACATTGGACTATTGACATCAACTCATACAGACGGCTAAATACTATCTCCGCTGTATATTGGCATGTGGCCATAGTTTCTACTACTCATTAGTTTAAGTTACCATTGACCACTTGCTAGAATGATTGGTGTCTGAGACTTCCTTTGTGGCCTCCTCCAAAGCAGCACTGTTTGTGACCATCCTATTTACCTTTCAGTTAAACAGGATGGTGGCTGGAGTCACTGGTCCCCATGGTCGTCTTGTTCTGTGACCTGCGGGGATGGTGTGATCACAAGGATCCGGCTCTGTAACTCTCCCAGCCCCCAGATGAATGGGAAGCCCTGTGAAGGTGAAGCTCGGGAGACCAAAGCCTGCAAGAAGGACGCCTGCCCAAGTAAGTGTGGGCCTGACCCCGGGACACGTGGGAGGCAGCTCTACCTGGCTGGTTGCCTCCTATCTGTGGCCTCCAGTTCAGTGGACCATGGAGCATGGGAGCTCACCCACTAGAGAAACAAACAGAAGCAAAGTCCTGCATGCTCAGCAACTTCTTTTAATGAAAAACAGAAAGAAAACCATTCCAACCATCCCCAGTTCCCAAACATTCTCCCCATGGCCAGGTTAGAAGGCATTTCCAACAGGCTCCAGACAGGCTTCTGGGACAGCAAAAGCATCTGAAAACTGAATTTTTACATGTGGCTTATTTTCTTACAGTCAATGGAGGCTGGGGTCCCTGGTCACCATGGGACATCTGCTCTGTCACCTGTGGAGGAGGGGTGCAGAGACGCAGCCGACTCTGTAACAACCCCACACCCCAGTTTGGAGGCAAAGACTGCGTTGGTGATGTCACTGAAAATCAAGTTTGCAACAAGCAGGACTGTCCAATTGGTGAGCTGTGAAGCCAGGAACAAAACCACCTTGGGAGCTTTCTGACTTATGAATGTCACATTTAGCACTCACTAAGGGAGGGAGGCTGTCCAGCTTTCATTGGTCCTGGTGGTCTGATTACTCTAAGATGCAGGGGGACCATTACCAGTAACAGAGACCCTACATTGTCTTCTTCTGTATCATTTCTAAGTAGCACATGACAGTAACAGCAACCTAGATGCAACCATTTACCTATCTCTTACCTCATCTCAGATGGCTGCCTGTCCAACCCCTGCTTCGCTGGTGCCAAGTGTACCAGTTATCCTGATGGTAGCTGGAAATGTGGTGCATGTCCTCCTGGCTACAGTGGAAATGGCATTCAGTGCAAAGATGTCGATGAGGTAAGCAACCAGTGGCTAGTAAGCTATCAGAATGGAGAAATCAGCTAATCTGGCCCAGGGCCCTTCCTTAAGACAGCATTTCCCAAGTGCTAAGCAAATTCTCCTTTCATCCACAGTGCAAAGAAGTGCCTGATGCCTGCTTCAATCACAATGGAGAACACCGGTGTAAGAACACAGACCCTGGTTACAACTGCCTGCCCTGCCCGCCACGATTCACTGGCACACAGCCCTTTGGCAGAGGTGTCGAACATGCCATGGCCAACAAGCAGGTACAGTGGAGGAGCAGGACAGAGTAGAATAGGGCACCGAATGCACAGTCTCAGATATAAGACTGGGCGGCCAACATATTTGAAAATGCTGTGCTGAGAGAAGCTATGGCCAGATGGCCTTGCATATGCCATGTTTTACAAGCTCAGCAGTTCACTGTCAAACAGCCTTTTCCAGTAACCTGGATATACTCAGAGAGAATGGAGAGGGACAGAGGAATCCCCCTTTCTCCTGATGGGGCCTCTGTCTGCTTCAGGAGGGGAGGGATCTGGACTCTATGGTGTGTTGGGACTTTTGAGCATTCTGTGATAGCCTGGGGATACTGTACCCTCAGGTGTGCAAGCCACGAAACCCCTGCACAGATGGGACACACGACTGCAACAAGAATGCCAAGTGCAACTACCTGGGCCACTACAGTGACCCCATGTACCGCTGTGAGTGCAAGCCTGGCTATGCAGGCAATGGCATCATCTGTGGAGAGGACACGGACCTCGACGGCTGGCCTAATGAGAACCTGGTGTGCGTGGCCAATGCAACTTACCACTGCAAAAAGGTACAGCCAGCCTCCCTCATGGGCTTCCCACTCAGGAATATGCCCAGGAATTTTGAGTGTTGAGGAACTGAAAATGAAACAAAGATTAAACCTCCCAGACGCAGAAGGGCATTAACTCTCATTATCGTGGAGTCATTTGGTGCCAAGATCTCCAATAGGACAGGCTCTTTTGACATCTGTATCCCAGAGTCAATTGCTTTGTTCAAGAAGGCCACTCTGCTGGTGCCTTGCAGAGTGTGCATGCCTTATGGCCATAGCATGTATGAACTCCACAAGAGTAACCTCCCGAAATACCTCTCGTGGCTTCACCTTGCCATAAAAGCATCCCTGCACCTGAGCGTTCTATTAGGATATCCCAGTGTGCCCCTTCATGTATGTACCAAGCAAGGGAATGCTAACTGTAGCTGTTGTGTGTCTTCATTTTTTCCCCTTAGGACAACTGCCCCAACCTTCCCAACTCAGGGCAGGAAGACTATGACAGAGATGGAATCGGTGATGCCTGTGATGACGACGATGACAACGACAAAATCCCAGATGACAGGGTAGGGACAAAATGCTCTCTAGTCCTCCTTCATCCTGTGGTACAATGACAACCTGAAACACTAGGATTTGAGGGCCTTGCAGAGTGATAGCAAAAAGCATATATAGAAACTCGTCACTACGTCTCCATAGTCTTTGGACACAGATGTTGCTTAAAGAATTGCTAAAGAGTTTCGTTTTTCATCACAGCCTCCCCCAATTTGAGAAATTACAGCGAATACACACAGCATTCCGTTCCCCAGATTAAATTCAGATATAATGTCTCTCTGAGTGTATTTTTATGATGATAGCTGAAATGATGAAGTTATCCCTTGTATCTCTCTTCATTGTCACCAAAAAGAACCTAGTTTTCACCCATCATGTCCTTCCCATGTTGGTATTTTACCTATGCTGAATACTGTTAGTGTATTCACCAAGAACAAGATAACTACTGCAGATCCTTAAGGGTTTATAATTCTGTATATGGGGTTGAAGGCATCAGTTGGTTCCCTAGACAATCTCATAGAGAGTCCATTTCTCCTCTTTGCAGGACAACTGCCCATTCCATTACAACCCAGCCCAGTATGACTATGACAGAGATGACGTGGGGGACCGCTGTGACAACTGCCCCTACAACCACAACCCTGACCAGGCAGACACAGACAACAACGGAGAGGGAGATGCCTGCGCTGTGGACATCGACGGAGATGGTAAGGCTTTCCCTGGCTGGGCTGCCTGAAGAGACAGTGACACACACGGCTTACTTAGTGTCTGTTACTGGGTGATTTAGTTGACACGTATGAAGCGGCGGGACTCAGCTCCCATCTACACTCCCTCCATAGGAATCCTCAATGAACGAGACAACTGCCAGTATGTTTACAATGTGGACCAGAAGGACACTGACATGGATGGAGTCGGAGATCAGTGTGACAACTGCCCCCTGGAACACAATCCAGACCAGGTAGGTGACTCCTTTCAGAACCACTCCGGGAGGTGTTGCGTCTTCCTTTCCATGCCTTTAAGGCGGTGAACTCAACAGACTTCAAACTCTGCCATTACTGGGGTTCCCAGGATCCCCAGAGCCATGTGCAATGCAATGTAAAGAGTTGGCCTGATGTGAGCCCTTGGCAAACTCTCCCAGAGATTAGTGTAGAAATCCTGTGACCTCGGTCTTGTTTGCTGCCGCCATTAAGATAAATTACACAGAGAACTGAGACTGGCAGTTACAGTCATATCCGATGCGTGTAAAACAGGAAGGCAGTAACCGGAAGTGAAATAAGCACTTGTGTCGTGGCCAGCAACAGAGTCTGGTAGGAAACCAGGAAGCTAAATGACTTCTCAGAGCTGGAGAAAGTCTGATTTCTCCCATTCTTCCAGTGAACCCAGCCTCCTCCGGTGCAAGCTGTGGGTGCTCCCAAAGGTGCAAATGTGTGTGTCAGCACGCGGGTTCCCAATGGTGTAGATGCATGTCAGCACCCAGGTTTCTAGGACCAGAGTTGTCCTTTTGTGTCATTGTGCATTGTTTCTAGGAAAAAAAAAGTATAGTGAGCTTTCTTTTTCTTAAAATGATGGTTCTGAAAAGTTAAGCAATCAGAAATTTGAACAGAATTTTTTTTAAGGATTAGAGAAATGAGAATTCAAGTTCCTCCTAATTATGAAGTTGTATCATTCTAAAAGCAAGATGACTTCAAGCCATCATCATAGGAAACTCTGATTACCCTGTACTCTCTGCTGAGATCACCTGTTTGTGTTTGAGCCTACCAGATTATTAAACATCTTAACCTCCCTTTTTTTTAATTCCTCAGATTAGAGTAAATTTTATAAGCAAATTTAAACATCATACAAAAATCTCAAAAGCAAAGACTGTAAATACTAGCAAGAAAACATCCAGTTTTTATATAAACAGTCCCTAAGCACCTCACACATATTGAATGCTAAGCATTCTGGGAAAATCTGTTTTGAAAAAATTTTAGAGTTTGACTTTATCTGAGCCAACAAATTAAATCTTTATGGAATAGATGTAGAAACCCAAATGCCTCAAAAATAAAAAGGCAATTAGTATCTCATACATATTAAGCAGTCTGCACAGACTACTGCCATGATTCAAGCCTGGAGTAGAAGTTGACCCATCAATAATTTGCTGTTAATGTCAATGGGAAATTATGAAATGTACATCGGAGATTTCAGTTAGCATTAAGCTATAAACAATAAACATTGAGTTCCCTTGAGTGGTGTAAAAAATAACGCTGTGTTAGTTAAAAAAACCTTCTTGTGTATATATTTAAAATATTAAATATCTCTTCTCAACTTTCACGTAAAAATAAGGATCAAGGTAAAACCCTCTTTAAAACTTGATATGTCCTTCTGTGGTAATAGAGAAGTAAACCTGGGTCCCACTGTCCATGTCCAACATAGAGAATTTCCCTGCCCCAGGGGCACTGATGTTACCTTTAACCTTAGTGTGCATTATTTGATTCACCCTCCGTTGATGCCTCTCTTCCAGCTGGACTCTGACTCAGACCTCATAGGGGACACCTGTGACAACAATCAGGACATTGATGAGGATGGCCATCAGAACAATATGGACAACTGTCCCTATGTGCCTAATGCCAACCAGGCCGACCATGACAAAGATGGCAAAGGAGATGCCTGCGACCATGATGATGACAATGACGGCATTCCTGATGACAGGGACAATTGCAGGCTGGTGCCCAATCCTGACCAGAAGGACTCTGATGGTGAGTCATGTGGCCACTACTGGATAGCATATCTGACACATTAGCTGTCTAGACAGAAGAAAGAAAAACAGAGCCCCTGAGAGGATAAAGTAACCAAACACCAATATTTCTATGAGACTGTGAATTTGTGACCCACTCATAATAGTACTTCAGAATTTCACTGAACTTTTGCCTTCTTTGACCTTAGGTGATGGCCGAGGTGATGCCTGCAAAGACGACTTTGATCATGACAATGTGCCAGACATTGATGACATCTGTCCTGAGAACGTTGACATCAGTGAAACCGATTTCCGCCGGTTCCAGATGATTCCTCTAGATCCCAAAGGGACCTCCCAAAATGACCCTAACTGGGTTGTGCGCCATCAGGGCAAAGAGCTTGTCCAAACAGTGAACTGTGACCCTGGTCTTGCTGTAGGTAAGTACTAAGCTCCTTAGATCCAGAGGGGATATGCCAGAAGGAGGCAAATACAAATTATGACCATTGAGCCTATGGAGGGGACCTGTGATCTCAGGGTATCTGGGAACATCATGAAGAACCCCGTAGAAGCCACAGCCTTTAATCTGACTCTGGCCTTGCCTTCCAGGCTATGATGAGTTTAATGCCGTGGACTTCAGTGGTACCTTCTTCATCAACACGGAGAGGGATGACGACTACGCTGGCTTCGTGTTCGGCTACCAGTCCAGCAGCCGCTTCTACGTCGTGATGTGGAAACAAGTCACCCAGACCTACTGGGACACCAACCCCACAAGGGCTCAGGGATATTCGGGCCTGTCTGTAAAGGTTGTGAATTCCACCACAGGGCCTGGCGAGCACCTGCGGAATGCCCTGTGGCACACAGGAAACACCCCTGGCCAGGTAAGAAGCTACCTCATCTAGAAGGGAGAGTTGATGGGCCCCCGGGGAGGACAGGAGACAGTTTGCACTGGGGAGACTTGACTGTCATGCTCCCAGCATCACCAACTGTGGTACAGAACTCTAGTGTGCTAGAAGCTTGTGGGTTAAAGCCAAGGGTTCCACTTTAAATCCTCAGGCAGCGTCAACCACTTCAAGCCAAACCGTCCTTTCCTTGTCCCCTCTCTGCTTTATGGTCACTGAGTGACACACGGTAACTGAGAGATGCCTTGGGAAAAGCGCCATACTTCCCCTTCTCCAAACACAGGTCAACTCGGTACCTTTTAAGCCGTTTCATGTGGAATGAAACCCGAATCTTCGGAGGGGGCTGTATTCCAACCTTTTCTGGTCCTTTTCCTTCAGGTGCGCACCCTGTGGCATGACCCTCGTCACATAGGCTGGAAGGATTTCACTGCTTACAGGTGGCGTCTTAGCCACAGGCCAAAGACGGGTTATATCAGGTAAGGTTGCCGTGATTAAATTTCACTGTAGCCACACCAAATCGGCTCAAAGGATAAGACCAGGAAGTGGCAGTCTCGTGAATGAGATCTTTTTCTTCTGTGCAGGGTGGTGATGTATGAAGGAAAGAAAATCATGGCCGACTCAGGACCCATTTACGATAAAACCTACGCTGGCGGTAGACTAGGCCTATTTGTCTTCTCTCAAGAAATGGTGTTCTTCTCAGACATGAAATACGAATGTCGAGGTAGGAGCAAGACCCATGAATATACAGTTAACATGTCTACAGATCGAAAGGATTGCAGTGACAGGAGGGTCTCGTGTAAAGAGTGTTGGGGAGAGGGCTGGTCATTTCCATTTTGCTTTTGAGGATACAATGCTAAAGGTGAAATCTATGGCATCCTGAATCTTTATCAGGAATATGAGCTCACCCAGCAGTCTCTGAACTCCTCCTACACAGGTCAGAGGCAGACAGTAAGCAAGTAGCTACAAACATTAGACCTTACTGGTAGCATTTTGAAGGCCTGTGTGTTTGTGTAGCTCCCACTTGGCTGATGGCTTTATTCATGCCAAAACAACACAAGCCCTTCTTCCCAAGACCAGGCACAGGAAGAGTATTGGTTTTCACTAATAGCCTTAGCTTTAGTGCCTCCATTTTCTTCATCCCATGGTTACTTCAACTCTAGCATCAGATCTACCACAGAGTCAGTTCTTAGTACATATTTACCGAGTCTGATGTCCGCAAGTTTGTGATTCTGTGCCTGTCAGAGCTAGAGAGTCAGCCCTGAGTTGTTTGTCCAGTGATTAATACTAGGATGACTGTGTGCCTGTTGATCAGTTTCTATTTATATGTGTCTTTGCTTATTTAACAGATTCCTAATCATTAGCTGTCAGTCATAACCAGCACTGACATTGCACCTTCTGGAACCAAGGGCTAAGGGAAAACCCCCTGCCAGGACCACCTCTCCCTGCCTTCCTTGCTTCTCTTCTTGCACAGTACGGACTTCTAAAGCATGTGACCCTGCCTCAAGAAAGTGCAGTCTTCAAACCCAGACTCAACACTCTCGGCCTTTAATGAATGAGAATGGATCTTCCAAGAACATGAAGACTAATTACATCGGTCTGCTTTTGCAAAAGCGAAAGTGTCTATTTACTTCCCGCTGGGAAGGTGCCCACTGCACTCTGCCTTCCTCACAGAGCCAGGGCTTCTGTGAAACCATCTCCAAGCAGCGTGCCCAGAAGCATTTCCAGGCATGCCAGAGAAAGAAGGACTCACTAGAACTCAGCACCGAGCCACCCCTGACGTAGGTCCTCAGGAGGGGGGAAGCAGGAACCAAAGCACTAGGGAGGATGCTTACCCAAGAGACGATTGTATGAAGAAAATACGGAGGAGCTGTTACTCGTTCGGTACTAAATCATTTTCAGGAGACAGACAGAAAGACTTGCTGCACTTCCGTCTGCTGACCTGTGTGAGTTAACCCAACCATCCGTACGGGCGCTTGAGTAACAGGAAGGGAAGGAAAGCCTGGCTTCCTCCCTTCAGGCGCTCCTCACACATCTGCAGTGGTCAGGGTAGGGGTCAGAAGTGTAAGGCCATGCTGGCTGCCCTTGGCTGGTCATGCTGGAACTGATGGTTCATTCTGCACACGCAATGTGCAGATGTAGCAGGAGCACAGGAGACCATCTCAGTGAGCTCTCGCTGCCTCTGCAGGAGGGGCAGCACGCCTTCATTTTATGGTTAGAACGGCACAAATTTTCTATCAACCTACCTGAAACATTCCTTTTCCTTTTTTCTTTTCCCTCAGTTACCATGGAGTTTTCCAATTCTCTTCTGGTTTTTGTTTAACAAATGCTTTAGCAATGTAATATATTTATATTTTTTTTCTCCCTATTCTGGAGAGGACCCGTCTGAAGGATTGTTACTGAAACAGGAAGCGTTGGACTATCTGAATCACCCTCGTAGTGAGTCTTTATGACTGTAAGATTGTAAATACAGATTATTTATTAACCCTGTTCTACCTGGAATTAGATTGCACATGGCAAATGTTTGCAAGCAGGTAGCTGAGGTGGATCAGCAAATCTCTCCAAAACCAGTGTGTGGAAAGCCAACAGAAGTTGCCGCTTTCGTTTGGGGGCTTAGAGTGAATGATTCGGACTCCTTTGGCTTTTCCCCTTGGTTTTCTGTCCTTTCAAGTGGAATTAGGTGGCTTCCATTTGCACATGCTTCTCCTTGTAAAGGAAGCCATGAGCACTCTAAGGCTAGTCCACACCACCCCTGTGCCTATTTCCAGGGAGGAGAAAACATAATCACCTTTCTTTTTTTTTCTCTCATTTCCCCAAAAGAAACAAAGGTGGAACTTATATACAAATATTACCTCATTTGTTGTGTGACTGAGTAAAGAATTTTGGATCAAGTAGAAAGAGTTTAAGTGTCAATAAACTTAAAACTACTGTCATGTCTGAAAAGTCAGTGTTGTAGATAGCATAAGCATCCTTTGCGGAAGATGATCCCAATAAAGAAATAGCTTTGAAATGTTAAATACAACTTCTCAAAGTTCTGGTTTTGTCCTAACATCTTGTACTCCATTGCTTTATTTTTATAAATTATTTTCTCATTGCCATTGGAATAGAGATCTCAGACTATGTAGATATGCTATTTAAATAATTTATCAGAAAATACTGTCTGTAGAGTTAGTATTTCTATTTTTATATGTTTGCACACTGAATTGAAGAAATGTCGGTTTTTCTTATTTTGTTTTAGTTTGTTTCTTTGGTTTTGTTTTTGTCTTTTGCTTTTGACTCCCCAGTTTTTACATTTGCCAATACCCTTTTTTTTTTCTAGGAACATGCTTTTTTGTACACATTTTTATCCATTTTACATTCTAAAGCAGTGTAACTTGTATTTTACTGTTTCTTATGTACAAGGAACAACAATAAATCATATGGAAATTTATATTTATATTTTCTTTGTCCATGTTTATTTTGTTCTTTATTGTCTGGCTATCATGGGGTATGGGCAAAAGTCATTCTTTAACCAATAGCACAGTTAACCACATATACATTCTTAACCACATATACAGCATGGCAGGAAATAACATTCATGGTTCCTGTGTGATTGACAGACGCTAGACTCAGAAGACACATTTGCTAGCTTTTTGGAAGAAAAAAAAAGCATGAATCTGCCACATAAAAACCTTAAAATAAAAATGACCCTTGAGTCACAAGGCCCCAAAGAAAACATTTTTTATTTTATTAATATTAGGTGTCTTGTGTTGAATCCTCAAAGTCCAGTTCTATTTCTAAAAGGAACAGTGATGACAAAGGAAAGGACAGCTGGGAGAACATGTGACTTTTCCTGACCCTAAGTGATGTCACAGTATCACAGAACAGCAGCTCTCAGAGAAGGCACCAGGGAGGAGCTGTCCTGGGACCTAACCTAGTGCTCCAGACAATAGTTTGGAGAATACATACTTTGGGTCAAAACAGAGAAGTAAAGGATTACAAAGGTGGGGCTAGAGAGATGGCTTAGGAGTTAGAAGGTTAAAGACCTGCTGCTCTAGCAAAGGACCCTAAGCACAGCATCCCGTGTGGGCAGCTCCGCCATCTCCTGCAACACTTGCCAGGGATCTGAAGCCCTCTTCTCACCTTTGTAGGCACCTGCACTCACATTTACAAACCTACACACACATCATCATCATCATCATCATCATCATCATCATTTTGATCATTTTTTTTACAACAAAGCAAATTTTGGAAGGCATATGTGTGGGTGTGAAGTTATTCAGTGAAGACAATGTTGTCCTGTTCAACATCTAAGCAGAATTTGAGGCTTGGATGGATTAACCATGGATGTGTAGAGCTGACTAATTTCCAATTCTAATATACAGATCAATGAAGGGAGAAATACTAGTCAATGAAAGATGGCTTTGAGGTCTGGGAAACACTAGAACAGATTGACTGTGTGAGGTGGAATCTGCCTCCCTGGCTGGACTTCTCTGGTCGAAAATCACAGATTTGGGTGGCATGCGACGCACCGCCCCACATGCCCACGGAGAAGCAGTGACAGCTAGCAGATTGCATTGAGCATGATAGACAGTGACAACGATCTGAAATGTGGCATCAGCTCCACTCAGGTTGCTCCATATGTGGATTCCTGGAGGAGAATCCTATTTAATTTTTACCAAAATGTTGCAGCAAAACTGATGGAGAACATCAAGATGGCAGAAAAAGCAGCCAGGTCAGTGCTTTCAGGCCAGGCCCTGTTCCATTTCACTGTAAGAATGACCTTCAAGTGGGTAGGTTATGCCAGATTAAAGACTTGTTTAAAACTAGAATTACATCATCAAGATGATAGATTCTGACTCACACAGGAGTTTATTGTCATGTGTTCTAGGACTGTTTGGCTGGAAGGCCATAAACTGGGTCCTGCAGAATTTACAGTCAAAGCAGTGTTGATGGCTTTCTAGAGTCCTGTCTAGAAAAACTATACTACAGCCCCTGAATTCCTTCATAAAGTGCCTCTCTCTCTCTCTCTCTCTCTCTCTCTCTCTCTCTCTCTCTCTCTCCTATAATTTTTATTCTTGTTCTGTAGAAAACACCCCAGCTTATAGAAGCCAGAGTGGTGTGGTGTGGTGTAGCTTGGTTTGGTTTTAAATCAGGAGACTGCTGTTAAATTACACTGTATAGCTTGCTTATCTGCCCTTGCCACTTTCAGCTGGCACGCTGTGGAAGGATGTTACTCCTTTTAATTAAAAAGTTCATTACCAAACCCCATTATCTCCTTCCCCTTACCTAACTCTTGCAATAGCCGGGCTCCTTGTACCTCAAACACCATCTGCAGAAGCTGTCTGTAAAGTCATAGGCCTGTACTTATGGCTTATGTAAAATGGCTTCTTTTGCATTTGTCTCTCATCTTCACTCTTCTCTCTCCTCTCCTCTCTCTATGTCTCTGTCTCCCCACCCCCTCTTTCATACACATAACCCAAACACAAGAAGAACATAGATGCAGAAGACTTGAGCTCTTCTGAAGGGCTGATGCGCAATAACAGCTTCTCTCTGCTCACGTCCAAGTGCCCACCATGCCGCCCCCACCCTCTGATTGTTCCCACCAAACTCTTCAGTACCCAGGAGTGCCACAAATCATTCTGAGAGAACCCAAGATTGTGATCTTTTTTAATTTTTGCCGGCATCACACAGCAAAAGTCAGCATTGTGATAAACCACACTGTAGGACATGGACATCAGTGTGTGCCGTTGCTGTTTTAAATGGGTAAACAATAGGCTAGGGTGTGGCTCTGGGGTAGGTGCTTGGCTAGCATGTGCGAGGCCCTGGGTTCAGTCCTCTCTATCTCAAAAGCAAAATCGATAGAAATGAACCAACAGGAAACTGAAACAGGAAGACAGGACAAAGATAGCCATAGGACTGTGGATGCCCTTGAATAGCTATAGGATTCTTCACCTCAACAAGTCAGGAAAATATGGAAGCAATCATTGATGTCAAGCAGGGCCAGCAAACAAGGGTGACAAACAAAGGTGTACATGCAGTAATCCAAACTAAGTCAGGGCAGCAAGAAGCTTATTATGAATTAGGAATGAACTAGTCTTACATCTATGAGGCCAAATCAACATACACACGTGGCCATAAAAGCTTCTCATGAGATCAGATTACTGACCCGGAACTGGACAAACATTCTCTCTTGAAATGGTGCTACAGACTTTCTTTTAATAAGGTCCACCTTTATTTCCTGCACGCTAAATGGCCCACCCTCCAGAAGAACATAACAAACTGAGAATAATAAAAAAAATCCATTACACTGCAACTTAAGAAAGGCTCAGCAGCTAAGAGCACTGGCTGCTCTTCCAGAGGATCAGGGTTCAGTTCCAAGCACCCACATGGCAGCTCACACCTGTCTGTAACTCCAGTTCCGGGGACCCAACTCCCTCACACAAACCTACACACAGGCACAATACCAATGTGCATAAAATAAAAATGAATTATTTTTCAAATGTATTTTTAGAAAAGAAAGGTATCATCACTAACTAGAGCAGACTCAGCAACTTTCCTTTGTTATGGAAACACATTTCTTCCCAAGGCAAGCTGTACTTATGGACAAACATCAGCTGGGCACAGAGAAGGGAGAACGAGGCAGAACAAAAAGCCACGGTGGCCACAATCCACCTGAATCATAAAGAGTAGAAACACATGAACCCAACGCTGTGGGCTGGAGACACTATTTAGTGACAAAGCGGTTGCATCTGATGCACACAGCCCTGAATTCCATCCTGGCACTGCCCCCAACAGAATCACATAGAGAGCAATAACTGGTGTCCACTAGACTTAACACCACCTGTGCATATGTTACAATGTTGGTTCTTATAAAGTATCCTTGAGATTGTAACATTAGCGATACATTTGTAAACAATTTTCCCAGGAATTTCAATGAATAAAAACCAGCAAACATTTACACCCCAAGTTTCAAAACTATCAAAAGATTGTTAGCAGCAAAAAAGGAAATTCAAATGTTGAGATCATTTGAGGAAAAGTCTCTATGACGCATTCACTATTACAAAGAATTCAGGAAAAAAAATAGATATGGCCACTTCATTTCAACTTTCTTAGGCTTAAACCCCAGAAAGTCACACTTCACATTCTTCTGGTTCATCCGCAGCATCTCCAGGCTCCTGTGTATCTGCTAATAAAATAACTACAGTGATTATACAACCAGGAATACATGCATAATTAATAAAAATCATTCAGCCTATTAAGCATTAAGTCATTCATTCTGCTGTATAATATAATGACCACAGCCTGTTTGCTGTTAGAGAATAGTCACCAAAAACTGCAGGCGACATCAACAGGGAAAATAAGGTGTCTGTTTTCACTGCGGGGCTATAGTTCAGAAAACAACTGATGATTGAAAGATTGAAGATTTAGGGAAAGACATAAAAATTACTTTTTTGCTTTCTACGAAGCTTCTGGGGAGTAGGCTGAAGCTAAAAGTAAATGCTACATGTAGGATTCATGAGGACCAACTGCCTTTTTTCTCTTAAAAGAGAGGGGGAAAAAAATTGCTCCGCCAAAGAACATAGTTTTCTGTCTTTGATAGAAAGGCTAGCAAAAAAGGTAGAACCACAACGAAATCAAATAAGAGAAGACAATAAAAAGAGAATCAGGAGAAAGTTGTAGGTTGTGTAGTCAAAATTTGTCTGCCCTCAAAAGGTTACTATAGGCCTCACAATTCCACTTCTTCATATATGCCTGAACTGGGGGGAAAACAATGCAAAAAATGTCCAACAAAAGTTCATATTTAAATTTTTATATCAGCATTATAGGCAATAGCTGAAAAGTGGGAAGGGCCCAAGGGCTTATCAATTAATGAACAGATAAATAAAATGGGCTATATCAATACAAGGGATTATTACTCAAAGTAAAAAGAGCAGAGCACAGATACATGCTGCAACATGGGTAAATCTGGAGAACACTGTGCTATGTGTAAAAAGCAAGCACAGCAAGTGTGTGTTATAATGCCACCTTTGGGAAATACTCAGAGCATGCAAAGTTACAGAGGCTCAATGTAGAGAAATGTGGTGACGTTGTAGTTACAAGTAGGTATCAAACAGGATGTAGAGGGAGCTGGGACAGATAAGGAAGGGGCTATAGCATCACATGCATGCCCTGTGCTTTGTGAATTTGAGTCCTTCTCTGTGCAGTGGTCAAATCCCACCCAGAAAAGAAAGGGCTATTCACACTTGGGGGCTAATCTCTAATTATACCTCCCATCTCCCAGCATTCATTGCTTCTCCTGTAATCTCACCCAACTCAATACTGACTCAGCTCAAGTGGTTAAAGAAACAGAAATCAGGAGGGATGCGTGAGTTAAGAGGGAAAGATGAAGAAATGAGTGTGGGGTTGTCAAGTTGCCCAGCAGGCAGTTAGAAACACGGGACAGGGGTGGGTGTTAGTTCAAAATCAACCAATCATATGCCTCAAAGGGAATAGCCTGATGGATAGACAGACATAAGATAGATAGGGAAAGAGAGAGAGAACGGATTTTAGAGTAGGCTACACTAGAGATTAAAGCTTAAACTGTTTAAATGTGCTCACAAATTATGACATCAAATTCTGACACAGATAAGTAATTGAATATTTGTTTATATTAAAAGCTACTCATGGTGATTGGCTCCTGTGCCATTGTTCTATTGTAAAATGCATCATATCTAGAAATGTAAGAGTGGTCTGGGCAGGTATTTTACATCTGAGCATGGTATTTTACAAACGTATTCCCTAAAAGCAAATTTTATCATTAAAGTTTAGAGGCTGAAATCTTCTAAAATTACTTATCGCTATTCAAAACGCTTTCTCTTTCTGTCTAAAAATCAACACTGATTTCAGGATGGCAGAATTACAGTGAAGACTCCTAAGCACGTTAACCTCTCCTTGCCTTTTTTTTTCTTTCTTTTTTTTTTTTTTTTTTTTTTTTTTTTTTTTTTTTTTTGAGACAGGGTTTCTCTGTAGCTTTGGAGCCTGTCCTGGAACTAGCTCTTGTAGACCAGGCTGGTCTCGAACTCACAGAGATCCTCCTGCCTCTGCCTCCTGAATGCTGGGATTAAAGGCATGTGCCATCACCACCCAGCCTCTTAAGAACATTGATAAACACGTGCCTAGGCTTGCCCGCTCCTAATGACAGCGCCTGGGCTGATGTTAGATGTGCATCACTGCACCCCCCTCTACTTTAGCCCACAGGATCTTTGTATTGAGATGATGCTGAGAAATGGTCACAAACCACACGATGCTCTCCAGCCTACCTGCTGCTGCTGGTTCCTCTGGATGAAGCTTTGGCTGTTGGTCTTCTGAGGAGGACTCCACCTTGATGTCATCCAGGGGATCCTCCAAGAAAGGAGGCTTTTTCAGTCTCCCAATGCCAACGGTCTTTGACATAAAATAGTCTGCTGCATCACTGGAAGCCTCCTCCTTGGGTAACTGGAGGCCTTTCATGATCTCCACGTCCGTGATGAGAGCCTCTGGTTTATAGTGCCCAGCCAAGGCTCTGGTGAGATAGAAGCCCACGGTAGGGCCGCATCCCTCGTTCTCAAGCCTGTTAGCATCATCTAGTTGGGATTTCTGGACCTCGACTTCGGACCCATCTAGGAATCCGCAGAGGGTGGACAGGCAAAGCTGGGGGAGCTCGTGGGCTGTGTCTTCGTTTCCTCCTCCAGAGGAAAGGGCAAGAGGGATGCGTTTCTGTTGGGATGCGCACTCCTCCAGGAGACACTTCAGCTGTTCCTCGGAGAGACGTAATGTGGAGTTCAGCTGAGGAGACAAATCAAAAGTTTTCATAGTCAGTTGGCTAATTAAATGTGTTTATTCTTTCTGCGTAAGCGTCCAGGAATACAGTGGAACTTCAAGTGTCAGGAAAGCACACACCCAACACATGCAAACAGGAAACGAAGTTGTTCTGAAGTGTTCGCAGCTGCAGGAGGCTAGGCAGTAATGTACAGAATAAACTTAGAATCAATTGTACACAGCAGTCTGGAGGAGGAACTCATACAACACTGATTTTAAAAAATGAACCACTAGCACCCTCCACACATGGAGTAACAACTGGAGCTGGAGATGAAGTGCCTTCCATTGGGTCACAAGGAAAGGAATCCTTCCACGATTTCCTGTCGGAATTCCTCTGTCTCCAGCCAGTCCTCAGTGAAGGCCGCATGCCACTCAATTCTGAAACTGGGGGAAACCAGGACCAGTAGCCCCGCCCCCACCTCCCGCCCCAAGGATTCACCACTCGTGTGTCTGTCCACTGCGTTCAGTAGACAATACTGCCAAGGACAGGAAAGGAAGGCTGAAGGTGTGGCCCATCCTGAGCTGTGTAGTTGCTTCCAAGTTACAGGCCTCGGTAGAGGCCAGGGGCATTCCCAGAGCAGTGCATTCGGGAAGAAAGATTTCATCACACATATTCAATCTCCACTTGTAAAGATTATCCATGGATGAGTGTTTTAAACAAGACATAAATTTAAAAACCCTTTTTCCTGTACAGTCATGTGCCGCCACACGTGGTTTATACCAAAGACTTGAACCCAGGATTCTGCACATGGTAGGCAAGCATGCCAGCTGAGTTACAGAGTGGCTGGTGTGTGCTGACGATATGTGTTAAATTCTCTAAAAACAAATGTAATTAGCATTAAAATCCCGCAGTTTTCTTCCAGTGATGTTCTGAGTAATGGCTTCCTTCACTGAAACAAAATGAAAAAAGTGCTCTCTTCCAACAAGTCAGCATTCAAAGACGCAGAGGAAACCACTAACTAGTACGTCTACCTGACAACAAGCAGGTCTCATAAGAAAGCTTAGTCATCAATCCAACGGCATAACTTCTACCTCAGCAATGCTCTTGGCCTACTGCGAATATCCACAAAGAAGGAATGAGAGACTTAGGTCAGTGGGGAAGTACCTATCTACCGTGTACAAGGCCCTGAATTCAATCCCCAGTAACACACACACAGACACACACACACACCCCAAAGCCAGAAGAAGCAGCTAAATATTCTGTATATGTTGTATAGGTACACGTACAGTACTGGTTGGTCTAGCCATTATTAGAACAAGCAGAATTAACTCCCTTCTCTTCCCTACCCCTTCTCAGGCAACTAACAAACAGTAGAGTAAGGCAAGTTTTATATCATGCTTTTAAAATAGATCATATTTTGTCAAATTACATTGAAGTAATCTGTAAAACTCAGTAAGTCAAAGCATGGTTATGCATGACTTTAATCCCAGCAGTCAGGAGGAGAAAGGCAGGTGGATCTCTATGAGTCCAAGGCCAGTTTGATACACATAGTGAGTTCCAGGCCAGTCAGAGTTACATGATACAACCCTGTCTCAAACAAAATTTTTAATAAAATAAAAACTCAGTGGCAACCACCACTGTGAGTTTGACAATAATAAGAAATTGTCTAGAAATTTTTTCATAGGGATAATCTGGAATACAATCCAAATAGCTTAACCTGAAGCTAATATACATGTGAAGAAATAGTTGAATTATATGGTAGCAAATCATACTTTTAATAACTTCCAGAATCTATATGTGGTATTGGTCCTATTTTCAGAGCATCTCCTTCACCCTACTATATAGACCTAGTCAACTAGACAGCAAAGACAGTCCTCATGCAGCAGTAGGGGCTTAAAATACACCTTCCAATGTTGCTTACATAAAACTGTTCACAAGAAGGGGACTGCCAGCTGGATTTAGAAAGAAGGCGCTACATAAACACCCTCATCGGACGTTTGTCGTTATGAAATTGTCAGACAACAGAACAACTGGCCCCAATTGGAGCAAGAGAATAAAGGATTATGGAAGTCGGGTCTCTGAGGCAGCAGGTAGGAGGGGGAATTGGCAAGGAATCGTCTAGGTTTGGCTGTTTCCAAGAGCAACACTGATAGATTAGAGGCTTGGAAACTCTGACAATGACTTTGGCTAGAGACCCAGAAGAATAAAGCAATTGTGAACTCTGAGAGGAGAGCAAAACATTCTATTAAAATGAGGGTTGCAGAGTCAAACATATACAGAGGATGGGGAAGAAGGGGAACCAAGCAAAAGAAAAGTGATTTTTATCTGTAGGACAAACAAAGACCTTGGAAATGGAGAATCGAAGATGAGCTTTCAACTAACACCTCCTAAACGGTTTTTTATTAACAACTGGTATTTTAAAAAGAGATAAAGGGCAGAGGCACTGGCTGGGAGGCAGGGAGCATACGTCATGTGCAGGGGGCAGGGAGCATACGTCATGTGCAGGGGACAGGGAGTATACGTCATGTGCAGGGGGCAGGGAGCATACGTCATGTGCAGGGGGCAGGGAGCATACGTCATGTGCAGGGGGC